>JALNIF010004318.1:0-11646 GCA_026284005.1 Thecaphora frezii | reverse complement strand
CATGCCCCGACGCCCGCCAACGCGCCGTAACTGCACCCGCGGGCAGCGGACTCACAACGTCGACCGCATGCTGACCGCCTGCGCATTGCCCGCTTTGCCCGCTCGTCCGGGCGTTGCGTCGGCGATATGGTCCTGTCCCTTGGACGATGCGGAGACACCGGAAGAAAAGATCTGGGCTGCGGTGGGTGGGTGATGGTAGCGTGGTGCAGCGGGTGGTGTGCGACCCAACGTCCCAACGAGCCAGCGAGGCGGCGTGATCCTACGCAGTGGTTCAGGGTCAGGACTCCTAGCGGTCGACCAACGTACCCTCGCCCTTCCCCTTTGCTCAGAAATGACACTGAAGAGAATCCGAGGGAAGCAAGGCGGCATCGTATTCAAACGACCGCGACCGTGACTGAGCAAATCTGACCGCTGTCCGGGGCTACTGTACACCATTGGGGGGGAGGGAGAGGGCGTGCGCGATCTAGCTGCGTTCGTAGTCGACCGTCTGCAGGTGTGTGCCCAGTTGTTTCTTCTCGACGTCGTCGCTCCCCTCGTCCTCGGGACGGTGCGGGAGCGAGGCGATGGTATCGCGCACCTCCTCGGGCTTTGGCGTCCTCCAGCACCACGTCCCGAGCTGACGCGAGGCGTGCGCGTTGATGCCAGCGCCGTAGAGGGCGACGATAGCGAAGCCGATGATGGGGATGTGGTACGAGTTGGCCGTCGTTGTACGGTCCGCCACCGCCGCCTGCACCGGCGGCCACGCTGCACCGCCCGATACGCCGGCGGCCACGATGCTCGAGCCCAGCTTCTGGTACGAGCCCAGGTTGGACGTGGCCAGCGTAAAGATGATGGGGTAGCAGACGCCTTCGAAGAACTGCAGCCGACAGGCAAGGCACGGTGCGCAGCAGGTCGTGTGAGCATGCGTTGCCTTTTCGAGGTAAAGGGAAAGGGCAAGCACAAGTTCCAAGCGACCAAGAGGCGGTGGCGGATCGGACTTACGAATAGGCAAAAGAGGCAGACGATACCGCCGGTTTCCTTGACGGTGGCCGAGAGGGCGGAAAACACGATGCACATGCATCCGAAGACGGCGAGCACCAGCGACGAATCGATGTAAAAGAGCACGGGCACCATGACGAAGCGACCCAGGGTGAAGGCGGCCTGGCATCCCGCGTAGAGGTTGGCGCCGGCCGACGTGGTGATATGGAGCCCCGGCTGCTCGGTCATGTAATTGATGGTGAGCGACGCCACCCCCACCTGGGCGCCGACGTACATAAACTCGGCAAAAGCGCCAAAGACCAGGTGGTACTGCTTGAGCAGCGAGCGCGCCGAGAGGTGTTCCTCGAGCTCGTCGTTGACCTCCTGCTTGATCTCGGGCAGCTCGACGACGGCGAAGAGGCAGTTGAGAACGACGCCGAAGCCGCTGATGCCGAGGTAGACCCACTGCAGGTGGTTGAGGCCGGTGGCGCCCGTCTTGAGGAAGGTGTGCGAGGCGATCAGCGGACCGATGACGGTGGCGACGCCGTTCCAGGACTGCGCAAAGACGAGGCGGAACGCTGCCAGGTTGGGCGCGCCAATGACGGTGATGTAGCTGTGGAATGGAAACCAAGGGTCGGCGGAAAGGGGACAGGGAGGCCGGTGTCAACCACGCTGCACCTGGCCGAGGTCGGCAAGACGAGGGACGCTCGCTCCACCCTTGGCCTGGTCGCCACTCACCTGTTGGCGGCCACCTCGAGCCACGAGAGACCCGAGGCCGTGACAAAGGTACACACGATGAAGCCGGGAAAGCTCTCGTAGACGGCGCACGGCCAGAACAGGATGGCACCAAGGCTAAACAGGCCGAGGCCGAGGTGGATACCAAACTTGTATCCAAACCGCCGCATGCCTGGACCGGAGAGAAAGCCTTGAACCAGGTAACTGCCAAAGTAAACTACTTGTAGCGCCGAGGACTCGGCGCGCGAGAGATGCAGGGAGTCCTGGAAGGCCTTGTTGAGCGAATCGAGAAGGCCATAAGACAGGCCCCAGATAAAGAAGAGCGAGGTGACGAGCGAAAAGGCAAAGAGGAAGTGCGAGCGCGATAGCGACTCGCCCGTGACGGCGTTGTCGACCGCCCGGCCGGACGGAAAGGAGCGTCGGAGGCCCATGGGAGGTGCGGCAAGGAGGAGGCGGTGCAGGTGAAGCAGGAGCAAGGGAGGCAGCAGCAAGGGAAGCAAGAGCAAGGGAGGCAGGAGGGAAAAGGCAGAGGCCGTACAAAGTGGTCAAGTGCTGGTGCAGAGGGTGGTTGGACGGAGCAATGCAAAGGCAGGCGGTTAGGGGGAGCCTGACGAAAGGCTGGGGGCGTCGACGGCGAGGGCTTTATACGCCTCGGCGCTGCGCATCTCGCAAGGAGGGGATGGCGAAGGGAGAGGGTGGCTCAGGCGAGGTGACAATGGGCAAAGGTATGTCAAGCTGGAGAAGAAAAGAGGAGCAAAGGGTACATCGTTAGCAACGGCCGCGCCTGCAACCACGCCTAAGCGACCCCACACTTTTTGCGGGGTGCCCATGTTTTGCGGGATGCCCATGTTTTGCGGGATGCCCATGTTTTGCGGGGTGCCCATGTTTTGCGGGGTGCCCATGTTTTGCGGGGTGCCCATGGGCATCCATGCCACCGCCAGTGCGCTTCCAAGCCGCATCTTGGCACCGCACCTGCTTCTCTCCCCTGCTGCCACCTGAGAGCAGGTCGAGCCTTCCCTCGCCGCCCTCCAGCCAAGGCGAGCAAAAGAAGCA
The DNA here is from genome assembly GCA_026284005.1 of Thecaphora frezii. Classification (NCBI taxonomy): domain Eukaryota; kingdom Fungi; phylum Basidiomycota; class Ustilaginomycetes; order Urocystidales; family Glomosporiaceae; genus Thecaphora; species Thecaphora frezii. Next base: position 8,901 of record JALNIF010004318.1, on the reverse strand, counting down.
AAGCAAAGAATCACACCGAGGGCGGCAAGGGGCAGACAAATGTCAAGGGCCGAGTGTTGGATAATGCTCCCGCCATCCTCTCGTCTTTGGTTAGGGAGCTCAGGTAGCGCACTCCTCTGCTTTGGCAGCCTGCCGCTCCTCCTCGACGCTCCGCCCAGCCGCCATCTCCCCCACCTCGATTGCACGCGCCCTCTAGCCGAGCCACCTCAGCTGGTATGCGACGCAGCTCGCCGCTTGGCTGCCCGCAATACGACGAGCCTGCGTCCACTGATACCAGAGCATGCACCGTAAGTCTTGGTTCGGCAATACAAGCGTCCCAGGCGTGGACCCAAGCCTTCTTGCTTCCACGGCCAAGCGCAAAGCACGGCATCAGATGACAACCGCTTCCTCACCCGCCCTTCCTCATCGTGCTTTCTCTTGCTGTCATGCCCCGACGCCCGCCAACGCGCCGTAAATGCACCCGCGGGCAGCGGACTCACAACGTCGACCGCATGCTGACCGCCTGCGCATTGCCCGCTTTGCCCGCTCGTCCGGGCGTTGCGTAGGCGAGTCTGGCCGACACCACACGCGGCCGAAGTTTGCCCGAGGCACAGCCGAGCACACCGTCGCCATCGCTCCGCCCTCTCACAGCATCCGACCCAAGCCATGGGCTTTTCAGCCACCACCACGTCGTGCCCGAGTACGTACGCGTCTTAGACAGCGACTGCCACTACCGATGCTTACCCCGCCCAATTCTGCGCATCGTCGTCGTGGTCGGCAACTTCGAGGCGAGCCAGTCAGTGAAACGGCGCAGGCGTGTGCAAAGGTCTTGGTTCAACAGTCGCGCCACGCGACAACGAGGGTGCGGCACGATGCTGCGTCGCACGCCAAGAAACACATCAAGGGCAAACACGACCGCTCTTGGGGCTTCCACAACAAGGCGATTAGCCATCAACCATCTCCGTCTCTTCCATTCCCACCTTCGTTGAACGACTGACTAGTCTCGACGACCATCGCAATGTCCACAAGGGGAGGCGCAGAGTATGCCAGGCTCACCGCCTACTTGGACTTGAGCCAGCGCCGCATCGGTACCGCGCCGTAGCCCGCTTCCCACCGGTCCAGGAAGACGTCCTCGCCTCCGCCAATGGTGCACTCGTGCGCATGCATCGCCGAACGCACCCACACCTCGGCCATCGCCTCGTCACCGTCCTCGAGCGCCAGCTCCGCCAGCGAGAGCATCGACTTGATCGCGCCGTCAAAGTGCAGGTCGGGAAGGCGTCGCAGCGTCGTCGGGCCTCGCAGCAGGTCCGACGCATCGCGCGACAGTACGGCGCCGATGCTGGTCAGTGCTCGGTGCTGCGCTTCGACGGCGGCGGCTCGGTCGAAGCGTGCGCGGTGCTGTGCAATCTTTTGCCACAGCGCCATCAGGTCTGGCCGCAAGGGTCCCCGCTCCGTGTGGTAGGTCCGGTCGACCTGGTCCGCCAGCTCCTCGAGGCTCTGCGCCAAGTCGCGGTGATCATCTTGCTTCTCGCTCTCGCTCTGGCCTTTGCCGCCCTCGTCCTTGAGCAGGATCCGGCTCCGCTCCAGCAGCATCGGGAAGCTGCCCCCGACCAGCTTCTGCCTCGTCCGGCACGCCTCCTCGCCGTCCTGCTCGTCGAGCTGGCAGATGCCGCAGCGGCAAACGAAACCGTGCTTGGACAGCTGCGAGCGTCGGATGGGCCACGGCTGCTCGCCGCGCACGTACTGGTGCATGATCTCGGTGCCCGCCTTGAGCGGGTGCAGCGCGCGCGTCGTGACGAGGTCGCCAAAGAACACCGACGAGACGTTGGGCAGGCACGCGTGGTTGAGGATCGCCGGCAGCGGGTGGACCATCGTCGACCGCGACAGCTCCGACGTGTCGATCGCCGCTTCGCTGCCGTCCTCCTTGCCCGATCCCGGGTTGGCGGCCGGGCCAAAGGCGTTGAAGCGAAGCACGCCGTCAACGTAGCTCGAATCGATAGATGGTCGATCTGAGCCGGCGAGCAGCGCGCCCCGGTAGTGCTCGACCTTGGGCGAAGCGGTGGCGGAGGACGACGAAGACAACCACGCCGATGCAGGCGAAAGCGGGTCTGGCTCGGTGCCGATCGGCGCCAGGATACCGGAGATCGCATCGGCCGACAGCTTGCCGGCCGTCCGCGGCGGCGGCACGGGGTAGGGCTGCGATACCCACCGAGAGTATTCGACGCCCGGGCCAGCGGTGAGGCCCATGATGGCCAGCGCCAGCTCCGGCCGGTCGAGCATGGTGTGGATGCTCTTGGTCGCGGCGAGCACCTGCGTCGTGGTGCTTGTCACGCCCGTCTCGACGGTGTACCGCATCAGGTGGATCCCCTTGCAGCCGGAATCGATGGCGTAGCTGCTGGCGGCCGCCTTGCACGACAGCAGCAGCTCGCCCTCCTTGACGTCGCGCGTCAGTACCAGCCCTCGTCCGGCGCCCGGGATGTCCTGCACCGTCACCGGACCGAGCCAGTCGGAGAGGTCAAAGCGCGGTGTAGAGTAGCTCGACGAGTCAAAGTAGTACGACCACACGTTTTCGTGGCTCGGTCCTTCGGCCGAGGCGAGCTGCGCTGCGCGCGCCGCCGTCAGCAGCGGAAAGATGCGCTCGCCCGCCGAGATGGCCGCGTCGCCGCCGCCGGCCGCCTTGAGGGCGGCCTCGAGGACGACGTTGGCGCGCTCGTAGTCGCCGAGCCGGTGCAGAATCCGGCCCTCTAGCTCGAGATCCCGGCCAAGCGTGGCGGCATCCGTCCCGAGCACGCCGAGGAGGCGCGCCGCCGCCACCTCGCGGAAGGCGGCGCCGGGCCTGTTGTTCTCGAGCAGCGAGGTCGCCAGCTGGCGGGTCCGATCCTGCAGACCACGTCGCTCGGCCTCGTCGAGCTCATCGAGCGCACGCATCAGCCTCTGGCAGGCGTCGACCGAGGCTCCGCGGTCCGGAGCCCGCATCCGCCACACCGCGTAGCGCGACAGCGGACCGTCCTGCAGCCATCGGCATCCGGTCGCGTTGGCGTGCGAAGGGCTGCGTCGCCAGATTTCCTCGACCGTGGCCAGGTGGTCGGCCGAAGCCGACTCGACGGGCGTCTTCCAGACGATGCCGTCGAGCAGCTGCGCGTCGTTCGGGTCGAGCCCGTCGACGATGTGGACGTCCGACGGCGTATCGACGCGGATGCCCGGCACGCTCTTGCCGCCGAGCGCTGGCCCGCCCTTGCCGAAGTGGTTCTGGCTGATGAAGGGCTCGCGGATGGCGAGGACAGTGCCGACAGGGAGGTGTGCGTCGAGGTCGGTCCCGGCCAGGTGGAGGTTGGGGGTGAAGTGGGAGATTGAGACGGGAATGGCCTGGCCCGAGGGGAGACTGGCGATAAAGCTGCAGCTGACGTAGAGGTTGAGCTTCGACGCGACCTGGCAGAGGACGTAACGTCCCTCAAAGCGTTTCGGAGCGGCAAATTCATCGGCGTCGAGGCGGGTGAGCTCGTCGAGGGCCGCGTCGGAGGCGTAGCTGCCGTAGCCGTCAAAGGTCTGTCGCGGGAGGTAGAAGCGTTTCCGCTTGCGGCCCGTGTCGGGATCGTGCGCCGCCGCGTAGACCTCGTCGGCGCGCCGCTTGATCTCTGCTTCCTGCCTCGCCATCAACGCTCGGAACGGTACCGTTTTGAGCTTCTTGGGTGCGGCGAGGGCGGCGCGCTCGCGCTGGAGGCCGTCGCGCTCCTTGTCGATGGTCTTATTGTAGTTTTCCAGCAGCGCTTGGACCGCCCCTTTGAAGAGGTCGGCGTCAATCAGAGGGTCAACGGCGGGCCCTCCGTCGTCTTGGTCGTCGCCGTCACCTTCATCGTCGCTGTGATGGGATTCCTGGTATTCGTGCGTGCTGGGGTTAAGGGCGAGCAGCTGCGCGAGCTTGGACTGGACTTCTGGGTCGGGATCCGAAAGCTGGAGCAGCTGCTCCGGATCGGGGAGGGCGAGGCCGACGTTGCGCAGAGCCCGCAGCAGATCCTCCATGGTATCGGAGGAGCAAAGGTGTAGGAGTATAGGGAAACCGTACTGGTGGCGGTAGGAGGGTGAGGCAAGTGGGAGCCAGCGCGTCGAGAAGAATTTATTCGCCCAAGCTACGCTTCTGCCAATGCCGGATCTCGGAGTGGACCCATCGGGCCGATATCCGCCAAGTTGCCGGAAGCAACGCCCGATCTGACCATCCACTTTGGCGTGGCTCGCTGCCGCCGACCGGCCGCTGCCTCGCTCCACCGTTCTGGGCGATATACACCCAGCCGCATCTCTCGGCACGCTATGACCCGTCGCCCAGCTTCGTCGGTGGAACTTCGCCCTTGTCCAGTCCACACCGGTCTCGAGGTATACTGCGGTGGTCTCGTTGACGCTCTTGGCGAGAAAAGTACTAGGCTGAGGCAACTGCGGCCACCAGCTGCGGCCGGAGAGCTCTCAACGGTCAGCGTCGTAGCTCCCTTTGTGGAAGGGCAGCGCGAGATGGGGACGTGGAGCCGGCGTCGCCAACATCGGATCGAAGCAAGGGGGCGAGAGATATTGCAGGGGGCCTTCAGAGGGCGGTGGCGGTGGCTTAGGCTGCCGATTCGGAACGAGTGGGGCGCTTCCTTTAGGTCCCCTGAGGCGATGGCTGGGCTTAACCCTTGACCGCCTGACCGCAGTCGCATGCGCCCTGGATCCCGGTAAAACTAACATCTACCTCCTCGCGAGGTTGGCGATGGCACCCGAAGGGGAGACGCCGAGAGGCGAGAGGATCAGGGATGCATAAAGTCAAAGTGGAACCCAGCTTACGTTTTGGCGAGTCAGAGCGGAACTCCGAACCTGCCTGCGTCTTTTGCTGTCTTGCAGAGGGGATCAACGCCCAAGCGCCAGGCCCCAAGCCAAGCGCGGCCCTCACCCCGCACCTTGTGAGATTTGGTTTGCGTAAGCATAACCGTCGCCCTTCTCCTTTCTTGACCCCTATGCTTGCGGGTTGGGGGTTGGGGGCGGGCCGGAGCAGGGGCCGGCGACTCGACGATGGGCGACCACCAACCCTCCTCGCCCTCGCAACTAGATACGCGCCACACCATTGCGGCCTCGAAAAGACGACCGAGCAGTGTCTCCGCGGCCATACCCGGCCGGTCTGCACCGTGCTCGCTGAAGTGGCCACCCGTGCGTGGTCGCTGGTCGAACGCTCCCGGAAGACGGAGAGCATGCCGCATCAACGTCCGTGCCGGCGAGCAGGCGAGCCATCGCTCAAACAACGTCCAGGGAACTGGCGCCGCTCGGCTGGCGCCAACCACGGGGCGTTGGGTAAGAGATATGCACAGCATTCGGCCAGGTTGTAAGTAGGCGGCGGCGACCTGCCATCCCTCTCTCTCCGCCCGAGGATCGTGCTTACGTGTGCGACAAGGCAAAGGGATGAGATGCCCCCACACGCCGCGGTCGATCCGTTCCGCTCCACCTGTGGTCGGCCGGCCAGCATTTCCAGCGGAGCCCTCCTCCGGGGATAGGGTGGGCGCAGGGGCTCGGGACGCGTCGACGGCGCAAGGACTATGAAGAGGCCCGAGCTCGAGCCGGATGGCGGGTTGCGGTATGGTGAGTGTGCGTATGCGGATTGCGAGTAAACGACCCATCACGAACGGACGAACGAACGAACTAGTTAGTGTATGTAGTCAAGGTTGTCCAGCGAGGTCGCGGCACGCCGCCTCAGCTTCAGGTGGAGCCGGAGGTCAACTTCCGTTCCCCCTGCTCTTACTACTGCGCGAGCATTACCTTTTGGGGCGTGACTCGAGGTCGGGATCGAAGGTCAGGCCCCTTTGTCTATGGCCTCGGTCTAGCTGATAGCCCTGTGCCCTCTTTGACGCACAAAGCCCTGCGGCTCCGCGACTCGATACGCGCATCGGGCGCCCTTTTCCCTCCTTCGCTGCGGTACTTTTGAGGCAAGTGTTGTGATTGCCACAGAGGTAGCTAGGAGGAAGCGGACGCTGGCCTACGTGTTGGAGCCAGACATGGTGGGGCTTAGCATATCGCGGCCGGCATCGAAGGCTGGCGGACGGGAAGCGAGACCCTTGGCGTGGCTGCTCTAGCTGGCGAAGGCGCAGGCAGGATCCCTGGGCTTGCTTTACCTAAACCCACGGCAAAATCATCTTAATAAGAATCACAATAATGAGAATAATAATGCGAATAGTAATGATAATAATACTTGTAACGAAGTTAAAAATGGTAATCATAATAGTCACACTTAAGAATAGTAATAATCAAAAAAAGAGAGGCCGGCCTTCAAGCCGGAGAGGCAAGGGAGGGTGAAAGGTGGCGCGTCGCGCTGAAACGGTCTTTTTCGTGGCCTGCCTCCTCAGAGGCGAGGCGCGTCGGCCTACTGTAGCTACATACCTAGTTGCCTGTGGCTGTAGCCAGACCTTGGGCCATCCGCTGCAGCCCAGCATCACAGACAGACAAGCTGTTAGCGCCAAATAAAGGGTCCCTGACGTGGCCGCCTCGGCTGGGAAAAGACCGGACGTTGGGCTTACGCACAGCAGCAGCGTCAGCACAAGCAGCAGCCGACCCCGCCACCCCCGGCTTTCAGATAGAAACACAACGCCGACCAGCTACAAGCGGGAAGCTTTGGGCAGGCAGAGAGGAGGGGAGGCGTTGAACTAGGCTCGAAGGAGGCGGCCAAATTGGCCGACCTATGGGGCTGGTCCCCGCTAAGTATGTATGTGCGGGCGGCTGTTGGAGTAGCCAGCCAGAGAATAGCGAATGGGCAAGGTGCGACAGCTCGTCGTTGGGCTCTGGCAACCGACCGAGCTACCGGCTGTTGCCGAGAAAGCAGGAGCAGCAGTTGGAGCAGCGGGAGCAGCAACAGCAGCAGCAGCCAAGCAGCAGCCAAACAGCAGCCAAGCAGCAGCCAAACAGCAGCCCAACGCCATTCCGCGTCCCCACCCGTCTCCATGGGGTCCCGCCTGGTTCCCCCCTCTGCTGCGCCTCTTTACACCCTTACTTTGGCCCTGTTGAGCCTTGGAGGCTTGGACGAGTGCCACCACCATCCACCATCCACCATCCACCCATCCGCCATCCTCCATCGACCCATCGACCATCCACGCACCTTCGTCCTCGTCCCTCTCGTCCATCTGCCCGATCCTCTCCGCCTGCACGATCCAGCACGGTTCGAGACGGGCTCGCCCGCACACGTATCGGGTCGCTTCCGCCGACTCAGCCGCGTGGCTGGCTGAGCAGAAAAATCGCCACTCCACTCGACGCGCAGGAAAAAAAATCGCAGCTGAGCCTGTGTCTCCAGACTCAACTACCTGCCCGCTGCTTTGAAAACGTGTGTTTGCCCCGCCGCGCGCGCGTGGTTGATACGCTCGTCTTCGCCACCTTCATACCATCGGCCCTGCCGGTATCCAGCATCATCAACTGTCTGTCATCCGACCGCCCCGCGTTCCTCCGCACTCCCCGTTCCCCTCACTTCCCGTCCCCTCGCGCCGTCTTGCTTGCTTGCTAGCAGCGGCGCTCGCCACCGCTGTCCACCTGCCCAAGACCATCTTCCAGCGCCGACGCTCCCTTCGCGTCTCCGGCTTCGGACCAACCAGCAGGTCCACCGCGTCGACCGACCACGACGCCATCGCAATTACACGTCACCTCTCGCATCAGCCGTCGGAGCTCTGTCGCAGCCCTGACTATCTGTCCCGCCATTCGCTAGACTCGGCCCGACTTTGTCCGTCTTCCCCAACCATCCGCGCAGCACGGCCTCCCGGCGCGACGGCCGCAGCAGACCGCACCAACTGCCCAATCTTCTGATTGCTGCCGCCTTGACGCTGCGAATCGGAGCGGAATAGGCGCTGCTGCTGCGTCCGCGTGCTACTCCGCCGCCGCCAACCAGCAGCTACCAAGGCTGGAGCGTACCCGACGCCGCACGGCAGACGCTGACGCGTCGGCCATTCGACAACGTTACGGCCCCGGCCCGCCGCCCGAAAGGGTCGGCCCCATTAGGCCGAGCTCGGCTGCCGCTGCTAACCCTAATTTGGCTTTAGCTTTCTTTCTTCCCACCTCATTTCCTCTTCAATAGAGCGGGAGGCAAAGCGCCACGATCGACGACCAATCGCTACGTCTCTTTGCTACTGCGCCGAGGTTACTGCGCCACACGTACAAGAATCGCACGCGACGCATCATATAGGCTCGCCCGATTGCCCCCATCCCCCCGGCTTCCGCCATGTCGCAGCAACCCGGATCGTCATCTTCATCGGCGACGTCGTCATCGTCGTCGCAGACATTACCTCAGACGCTCCACCAGCAGCAGCAGCAGCAGCAGCCGCAATCGCAGCCGCAGCAGCAACCTGGCCAGCAGGCCCAAGGCATGCCTTCGCCCCTCGCTGCCCTCGCGGCGCTCACTCCCATCAAACGAGGTCTGGGCCGTCCGCCCAAGAACCGCGAGCTGATCGCCCAACGCGAGCGCGAGCGGCTGCAGGCAGCGCAGCGGGCCCTAGAGCAAGGCATCCATCCGTCGCAGCAGCCGCAGCAACAGCCACAGCAGCGCCAGTCGCCAAGGCCGTCGTCTCAGTTCCCACGGCCTCCGCAGCATACACCGCAGCGCATCTCGCGCCTGGCGCACCAGCCATCCTCACCGAGGCTGCGGCCCCCGAGCGATCCCTTCCAGAATGGCGCTTCTCCGTACCATCCACAGCCGCAGTACCTGCACGCCAGTGTCGCCTCGCCCGACCGCGGCCTGATCTACGCCTCGCCCTACAGCTACTTTGCACCCATGCCGATGCCGCCACCGCCATCCTCATCCTACCCCGGTCACAACCATGTTCAACAGCAGCAGCAGCAGCAACAACAACAACAACCGCAACTACCACAACATCATCACCAATTGCAACTACAGCAGCAGCAGCAGCAGCAGCAGCAGCAGCAGCAACAACAGCA
>JALNIF010004316.1:0-10705 GCA_026284005.1 Thecaphora frezii | reverse complement strand
AAAATTTACTATTTGCTTGCGTATTAAAACTGGGAAACAAAAAAGAAAACACAACACGGTTCACACCTGTTTTTTTTTGTCGCTGTTTCCTTTTTCACTTTTTTTTTTTTTTTTTTTTTTTTTTTTTTTTTTTTTTTTTTTTTTCCGGAAATGTGCCACGCTCACGAATTGCACAGGGGAGACAGGCGTGCAGTCTCTAAAGGTCAGTCTCAATCAATACGGCTCGACGCACGCCCACGGCGCAGCAAGTCCGAGTGCCGAATGAGACCTGAATGCAGTTGCGATCACAGATTCATTACGGTTCCTTGGCCCACCTTTGCTCGAGGCGATACAGAAGCCGGTGTATGAACGCTATCTTATCCTGTGTACCCACGCACGGCCGCCGCCTTAAACAGCTTCCTCTGCCGCCGCTATCCCCGACCCGCGCACATACATTTCTCTTTTGTGCGTCTGTTCGCCATGGCTTCGCCCAGATGTTCGTCGCCGTCGCTGCCCGGCATGTCGAGCCACGTTCCGCCGTCGTTTGGTCAGCCCGGCATCAGCATCAGCTATCGCCCCAAGCACCTCCTCGCATCGCACCGGGCGCAGCGCGACGCCTCGATCCAATCGCCTTCGCAGCCCTGCCCCACCCTTTCGGTCACCGTGCCGCCAGCCTCGATCCACCACATCTTCAATCACCGCCAGTGGCGGGCCGGCATGCTCATGTCCGACGCGCTCGTCTCGGGTGCCTTTGACATCGCCAACAAGTACGTCCTTGAGCTCGGCGCCGGAACAGGCCTCCCTTCCATCACCGCGGCTAAGCTCGGCACGTCCAAGCTCGTCGTCGCCTCGGACTACGACGAGCCCGCCATCGTCAGCGAACTCAAGCGCAACGTCGGCGCCAACCTACCCAAGTCGGACCCAAAGAGCCAGGGCATCAAGGTCTGCGGACACATCTGGGGCAAGAATGTTGACGAGTTGCTCGATTGCCTGCCGACGCCGCGGCTTTCTCTCGGCGCTCCTCGCACGGGCAACGCCGCCGCGCCCAAATTTGACTCGATCCTGATGGCCGACTGTCTGTGGGATCCGCTGTCGCATGCCGACCTCCTCAAGACGCTCACCTCGACGCTGGCCAGGACGCCCGACGCCCGCGTTCACGTCATCGCCGGCCTTCACACCGGCCGGGAGAAGATCACCGGCTTTCTGCGCCGCGCGCATCGTACTGGACTTGGCCTTGCACCGATCCCGTCGCACACCTCGGCGCCACTATGGCCTTCGCTGCCCGACTCTGCAGAGGTCGTCGGCAAGACCAAGGTTGGAGACGAGGCGCTCGCCTCCGCTGCCGAGCGGATTCTGGAGCTCGAAGTGAGTGGCAACAAACCCATTGCATCCTCGACCGAGGACGCAAGTGCTTCGGCCGACGTAGAGGTAGAGGAGCATGCAGACGAGCCCCGGCTCACGGGACAACGGCGGACCTTCTTGGTCGACGGATACGGGCAAGAGGTGGAGGGCGACGTCAAGCTGAGGAACAAGTGGCTCACGGTCTGGAGCCTCATGTGGATCGACCAGGCTTAGGCGACGCTGGGTGCTGCATAGGCGCCCGCCGCTCAAACATGTAACGGGTTTTGAGGCACGTTTGCGGAGACCAGTTTCCCACCTGGAATAGACAACACTTGGGGACAGGGCGCAGGCCCATCCCGAGAGCAACGGCGATCTCGCACTTCGGACTGTGGGAGCCTGACCGCCTTTTGCTTGCCTTCCTGCTACCCTGTCTGCAGGAGCCTTCGCCCTTCAAGTTCATGGCCATGTCGTCCATGGTGCTGGCCACCGCGGGTTCCAGCCGCCGCCTAAGGAGCAGCTTCGCCAGGATGGCCTCGACGACCCTCACCACGCGCTGCATGTCAACTGCTAGGCTGGGCACCGCGACCGTGCTGCAGCGTGCCCACAGTCATCGCCCTGTCGCATCGTCCAATATGCCTCGGCTTCAGGCACGAGTGCCGCTGCGGTTCAATAGCACCTCATCCTCGGGCCCTGTCAAGGCGTCCTCGTCCCCTGCCGCAGCAGCGAACCGCGTCCAAGTGCCGACCGATGCTCTCGCGCACTATGAAGGTCCTCTGGCACGCACCTTTACCCGCCTCAAGCTCTTCTCGCTCTGCTCGCTCGCTCTCGCCAGCACGTTTGGTCCGGTGCTGATGCTGGCGCCGGGCGAGATCTCGATGGCGGGCCGGGTCGGCCTTTGCCTCACCGCTCTCTCCACTTCCGGCGTCTCGACCGCCCTGATCGCGTGGATCGGCCAGCCGTACGCCGGTCGCATGCATCTGCTGGCAAAGGGCGAGAAGGAAGCCGGTCCAAAGATCCGGATCGAGACCGTCAGCTGGAAGCTGAAATCCATGGTGACGACCGTCTACGAGCCGAGCTTCCTGCGCGCCACGTCGCGCCCCTTTGCCACCTGGGAGCTGACCAACGCGCCGCCGCCGCTGGCGGTCTCGAGCAATGAGACTAACGTGGCGGTGACCAAGGTAGTCTCGGAGACGGTCGAGGCCAAGACGGGCAAGGTGGTAGGACGCTGGATCGCCAAGTACGACGCGACGACGATGACCAAGACCGAGGACGGCTGGAAGATGGAGGGCCGCTGCGAGGTCGAGGGCAAGCCGATCCGCTACTTGAACGTTCACGAGGAGCTGCTCGATGACGATTGGCGGGTGCTTGGATGAGCGGACGGTAGGCAGGGGAAACGGGAAGAAATACAGACGTTACTTTGAACCGCCACTCTGTGCGTGGGCAGAGGGACTAAAGCTTTTGTCGTTCCGTCGACACGCGGAGCCTTTTCCAGAAAAAGAAGCTCGAGCGGCTGCAGACGTGGCCGGGCGCGACGCGATGGTATGGTGTCCTGCGTGGTGCTGAGGGCGTGCGGCGTCAGCCTGTGCGTGAGACTACGCAGCTGCTACTCTGCCGTCTACTCTACTCAATTGTGTCGATGGTGCGGAAGCGGAGCTAAGCCTCTCTGCTGTCTGGCGCGACCACATGCTCGTTGCTAGCCGTGCACACGTCCTTCCGACCGCAGACGAGGCGGCGGAGGCGGAGGAGGCGAAGGTGGCAGAGGAGCTCGGACCAGCTTCGCCCCCCCCGTTCCTCTCCTTTCGCTCTTGGCCCCGCTTGCCCCTTTGCCTCCCTTCATTCCCTTTTTGCGCCTGATCCGTTGTCCTTGGCTCCGGCCGGTTCGCGGGTCAAGAGGTGGTTGCGCTCGCTCGCTCCCGTCGTTGCCCTATCTTGCCACCATCCCCCTTCCCACAAACTTCCATACTCCGCCATGGACCCTACCTTTACCGCCGCCGAGGAAGAGGGGCTTCTGCCCCTTTCCGATCTACTCCACTCGCCCGCATGGAGCACCTCGACCTCGTCTTCCGAATATCCAGATGCCCGTAGCAGCGGCAGCAGCAGCGATCGGCATCGCTGGTCCTGTCACGATTCGACCTTCTCCAGCTCTCCCGACGAAAGCGACTGGTGCTTTCACTTTGCCATCAAACCAAGCCGGCGCCCGCGGAACGAGAGCAGCGGTACCTCTGTCACGCCGCCGCCGTCTTTATTTGTCGATCCGAGGATGCTATCCGACGAGCAGCCTCACCAGGATGACATCGCCAAGACGCTCCCGGAGACGAGCGATGACGACGCAACCCTGCGGTCTCCTGCGCCGCCATCGCCCACGTCGGCGGCGATGCCCTCGGAAACGGAATCTCGGCAGCGGAACGAGACGCCCAGGGAGCACCGAAAGAAAGAAAAAAGCAAGCATCGGCGTACCAGGAAAGCCGCCCATGTCTGCACGCGCGACGACACCTTGTGCACTCACCCGTTGGCCCGGTCGATTTGGCGGCCATATGCTAATTCACCGACATCGACCATCGCGACTCAAATTGTGATTTCATCCGAGCCTGAGCCCGAGCCCCAACCTCCCCGTGGCACCAAGAGAAGCCGCTCGAAAGCAAAGCGTCCACGGCTCAGTATCGTTTCGACTCGCTCGGGATCCTCAAAGTCTTGCACCATCACCGCGACGCCCTCGACGACGGTATCGCCCGTTGCAACGCAACGCACTGTGTCTCATGCGCCCGCGAAACCCCTCACGGTCATCTACATCGAGCTTCCATCCGTCCCTGGAGCTCGAGATGCAATCCACGTGGATCTTCCGCTGCTGGCGGATGTGGTTCGACCGTTACAAAGCTGCCGCACGACCATGAGTGCAGCCAGCGATCCGGAGTGGCTGCCCAGTGGCGATCTCGATGAATGCGACGACAACGAATCGTTCGACGCGTTGAGTATCGGCGAACGAGACATTGTAGCGGCGGAAGACGAGAAACGTTCGAATTCGGATTTCATCTCGCTCGACGACGACGATGGCAACGAGGACTTTGTACCCGAGGTCTTCGTTTTCGATGACGATGACGACGACGAAAGCGAGATCCCTACTACCATCACAGAGAGCAGCGGAAGCAGCGACGCCGAGCCACCCATCCGTCTACGCTCGGGAATGCGGGTCGCACGGCGACCTCCAGGCCCCGTGCCGGAATCCGGGGTACAAGGCAGGAGGATTCGAACGGACTGCAGCAATCCCATCGATGACGATGACGAGCCGCAAGTTCGCATCCGCCCTCTTAGGAGACTTAGCTGCGCCAGGCGCCTGCCCGCAGCAATCGGAGAGAGAACAGACGACGAAACTAGCGACGACGAAGACCTGATCCGCTCCCGCCGTGTACCGAAGCGATGCCGCGCCAGGCGCCCGATATCAGAGACTGAGGAAACCCAAGACGGCGGCAGCGACTCGGACGTCGTCTTTGTATCGCAAAGGCTCGTGCAGCATCCAAGGCACATCGTTAACAAGCAGAAGCCTAGTCGGCCGAGGAGGGAGCGAAGCCTGAGCCTGAAGGCGAGGGAGGCGCTGGAATGCCAACAGCTGGGAATGGCCAGGACCAACTGGGCGGCTTTTGACGAGAACCTCGACCGGGCCTTGCGGGAGGCAGGGGTTGAGACATGATTCCTGCCCGATGGTAGCCAGCACGGTTTGCACTTTCGAGGACGTTGCGGTAGCGGTGGAAATCCGAACAATCTCCTATCACTCTTTGCTCTTCGGAATCCGTTGGGGACGCTGGCGTGTGGAATCAAGATTGAATTTTTGTTCGATTGCAACCTCGTCGTATCTACAGACGGAGCGATGCAGCGGGAGAGCAGTGCACCGCCAGCTCTGCCTCACTGCTGCTGTTCGTCTAGCTGAGGCTCTTGCCCATGCTGTGTGTAGAGGAAGAAGAGAGAGAGAGGGACGGAAAAGAGGAGCAAAAAATCAGCAGAGTTCGAAGAGCAATGTCGGCGGAGACTCTTTCTGTTCGCTCTATCGGCGGGAAAAAGCCACATAGGCATGCATTCCGAGCAAAAAAAGGAGGGGGAGATGTGTAGCTTGGAAGCCGGGGGGAAAAGCGGTCGAGGGGTTTGGGTTTAGCTACTTACAACTTCCTCTTGGTAAAAGCGAGCCACCACTTGCTCGGTACACCGTCGACGTAGACCTTTTCTACGAGGCGGAGGGCGGTCTCCTGTCTCGCCTGGGTGAGGTAGGCGCGGAGAGCATCGGCGTCGATGCGGTTGGCGGGGGCGGCGTAGAGGCTGTTCATGGGGAAGTTGGCGTCGCCGGGAAGCGCGAAGCTGTCGACGGCGTAGGTCGAGAGCTGCTTGTTCGCCTCGTTCTGCGAAAGGGGGACGCGCGAGCTCGAGATCTTGGTGAGGCAGTCGGAGATAAAGAGGATCAGGTAGATGAGCGTCTGTTGGCGGAGAGCAGAAGGAGAGGTGAAAGCGGGTAAAGGCGGATCGCCGGCGTCAGGGGAAAGGGCGGGGAAGGGTAAGAAAGGAAGAAACATGTGTTAGGGCTGAGGGTGCTTGGTTTGTAGAGGCAGAAAATGGTGCCCGAGGGGGGTTCGAAAGAAAGGGGCTCACTCGATCGGCAGGACCCTTGATCTCAAAGTTGCGGAAGAGGGAGTTGGCGCGGAAGAGGTCGATGGCCTCGTCGACAATGTCCATCTGGGTGGGGTCGACGGGCGGTGGCGCGGGACCTCGGATCTTGCTGCGAATGGGGAGGAGGGACATGGATCCAATCTGTCGCGCTTCCTGGTCGTCGTTGTAGGCGGAGTGGTAGGCCTGTTGGTTGCGGATAGAGTAGAAGCAGGCGAGGAGCAAGGTGGTCAGCGTGCAAGCCGCAATGCGAGCCATGGGCGGTGGAGGCAGCTGCTCACGGGCATGATGGGCTCGGTGTAGAAGGGGAGACCCGGGCACGTGAGGCGATGCAGGTGGGGCAGCTTGGAACGTGGGGGTATGTGTGGCAGGTGCAAAGGGGGGAGAGAGCGGAAGGCGTCGGCAGGTGTGAATGGTGGGGAAAGGACTCGGTGGCTGCGAAGAGTGACGGTGTCGTGGGGAGAAGGTGGAGAGAAGGTGGAGAGAAGGTGAGGTGGGGAGAAGGTGGGGAGAAGGCGCCATCGCTTTCCGTGGCCGCGTGGCTCGTGCCATCGGATGCGGCCCATTTCAACCTCGGCGCCAACTCCACACACCCGCCCACCCACATCCATTCGGCCCTTTGGACGTGGCACCGTTCGGATCCGAACGCGCCGGGCAATGGCCGAGCAAAAAGAGAGAAGAACTCGACCAAGAAAGCCCTGCGCTTAGCTTCCTTCCCCCTAGGCTTTGACACGTTCACCATCCTCTCTTGCGTCTGGTCCTTCCCGTTGACACACCAGCTGCGGATCGCCCCTTATCGCCACCGCACCACTCTCTCACGCTTCAGCAGCACCGCAAACCTCCCGCGCCGCAGCCCGAGATGACCGTTGCCCCCGCCTCAAACCCGCTCGCCATCTTGTCCGAGCTCCACATCGACGTGCCCGCCTCCGTCGACAAGCCCCTCCCTCTGTCCGCGCAAGACCCATCCAAGCCGCTCTCCCCCACCTCCCATCTTTCCTTTTCTCTCGCACCTCTCGACCCGGCATCTTCGACCTCAAAGAGGGCGCAGCATCTCGAGTCGCTCGCCGACGCCATGGACGCCTCGAGGGCCCAGCTCAATCAGCACCTCACAGCGTGGAAGGACTGGATCGGCAAAGAGATCGATTCTACCTCCGGCCTCAAGCCTGAAGCTGGAGCGGCGATCCAGGCCAAGTCTAAGTCGGCAAGGGCTCAGGGCGAAGACGACGACGATGACGGCGACGAGGACGACGAAGAAGAGGACGAGGATGAGGAAGAGGACAAGTAAGAGCGTCGCTCTGTCTAGTTCCTCTGAAGCGTATATGGGGTGGAGCACACGAACGCAGGCGCACAAGGCCAGAGAAGGGGGGAGGGGGATTGACCCGCCTTTTCAGGCTTCATAGCCGTGCCAGCCTCCGCAGCGCTCAGAGCCGACTGGCCGCGTTCCCCCTGCAAGCATTAGAGCAAAGCAGCGCAGGTTTGCCAGGCAAAAATGCGATTCCACCAGCGAATCCAGAATCAGTACACTAGGACTACAATTCGCGCGCTTAAGGCGCTTTTCGGACGCAGCGCGCCTGTTGTCGGCGTCGTCAAGCTGACCTTGTCAGGAGCTACTCCTAGTCCATGTAGTCTTCGAGGTCCGACGGCAAATCGTCCACCATCTCGTCGTCGCCGTCGTCGCCGCCGCCCTCGCTCGCTCCTCCTCCCTGGCTCGCCTTGGCCGCCTGCTCCGCCGCCAGCTCCTCCTCGTAGTGGGGATCGTAGCCCGGGTCGAAGTCCTCCTTCTCGATATCCCAGTAGACCTTGTCCAGGATGGCCGGCCAGCTTCGCTTGTTGCGGAAGTAGGCGGGGCAACGCTTCTCGACAATCTCTTCGAGCTTCTTCTTCAAGATGTCGCCGGGCCAGTTCCATTGGCCGAAGCCGAGACCGTCCCAGTTGACCTGCTCCTTGCGAGCGGCCCGTTGGTATCGGAGCCTGGCAAGGCGATGCGTAGTAAAAGGAAGAGGGACACAGCAGAGGCGACGTAAGCATATGTACGGATCGCACCTCGATGTAAGATAGCAACGCCATTTGGTCGTCGACCGGTCGACACCCACCTCTGCAATAGAATCAGATCGTCGACGCGCGGTTCCCAGCCGTCGACCTCCATGCCTGGTTCGCCCTTGAAGCCGTTTGCAACCCACTCTTCCTGGAGCGGGTAGCTCTGCTCGAGCTCCTCGTCTTCGATGGTATCCGAGACAAAGTCGCGGATGTCGCCGTGCTCCTTCCACTCGCGCTGCACCTGCTCGAGCGCCTCGTCGTACGTCAAGCCCGACCGCTCGAGCTCGCGCTGCCGGATGTCTTGCTTGCGTGTCGCCAGCCGCTTGGCGCGCATGCAGTGCCACATGGCGGCGTAGTTGCGCGGATGCCGGTTGCCGCCCACCTCTTTGGCAATCTCCTTCCAGTCGAGGTGCGTCCGCGGCTTCTCCTTGCGGAAGTGGACGACGGCCTCGCGCAGCTTTTGCTTCTCCTCCAACGTCCAGGGTCCCAGGTTGGCGCGGTACCGCACGTCCTCGAGATAGAACCACTTGGACCGTGCATTGTTCGACAGCCGGCCGACGCGCTTGCCAATCGTGACAAAATCGTGGCCTACCTCCTCGAACGCTGTCTTGAGCTCCTGTAGCTCGGCAAACGTCCAATAACCCTTGCGCCAGAAGGGATGGAGGAACGTCTTGACGTGCGTGCGCACCGAAGTGTTGGCCCGGTCGACGAGCGCTCCGGCGCACTCTTGGAAGAAGAGCTGGTGCTCGCGCTGCATCTTGATCTTTTTGGCGTTGAAGACCATGTCGAGCAGAACGTCGTGGCTCATGTTGTTGCGCTGTCGGGGGAGGGTCAGGGGATCCGAGCGTCCACGCATCAGCAATGGTTGCGGAAAGGATCAACGCTACGTCGCCTCCCGATCTGATCCAGTCCTGACAGCCTCTCGGGATTTGATTGCCAAGCACACTCACCCGCTTGTATAGTTCGATGGTCTTCTTTAGCGTCTGGTGCTCCTCCTTGGTAAACGTGCCGCGTTTGAACTGAAGCCCGATGTCGTCGGTGAGCCAGCCCAGCTGCATCCGGGAAAAGCACCGCTCCACCAGAATATGGCGCTTGGTGTGTCTCTTGGCCCAGGCGGCCAAAGCCCGCCTCTGAGCGTTCAGCCGCTCGAGCTCGGCCGACGTCTTGACCCTGGCCTCGCGCGGCGGTTTCCACGTCTTATTCTTGTAGAGCTCCTTGGCGGTCGGCTGCTTTGGCTTGGCCACTCTGCCTCCAGTCTTTTTCCGCTTGGGCTTCTCCTGCCCAGTCGCCTCCGACTCGGCCTCGGACGAAGGGCTGCCTGCTTCTGCGTCCGCACCGGTTCCATCACGCTGCCTGCCGTTTCCTTCCGCCGCCGCAGCCGCGTCGCCAAAGAGCATAGCCTCTTCGTCCGCGGTGATCTCGTCGTGCGAGCCCGTCGGCTGGGGCACCGCCTTTCTTTTTTTCTTTTTCGGCTCAGCGGTCGACTCTGCCGTTCGCTCGGTGCTTTGCGCCGGCTCCTTCGAGCTTACAACGAGGAGATCGGCCATGCTTTGGCTGCCATCTGCGTGTTTTGCCTTCTTTGCTTCCTTGCTTCCATCTTTGCCCTTGTCGCTCTTGTGCTCCTTGTCATGCCGGCCCCGTTTGTGCTCCTTGCCGTGATTGTGCTTCTTGTGCTCCTTCTCCTCCTCCTTCTTCTCCTCCTCCTCCTCCTTTTCCTCCTTCTCTCTTTTCTCCTTCTTCGCCTTCTCCTCCTCCTTCTTCTTCTCCTTCTTTTCTTTGCCGCGCTTGTCCTTCTTGTCCTTCTTGTCCTTCTTGTCCTTCTTGTCCTTCTTGCCTTGCTTGTCCTCCGTGTCGCTCATGCTCCCTTTCCCTTTGCGGTTCTCGTCCTCTGCTTTGGCGACGTGTCCGTGGCCGTCTTGCTCCCGCGCTTTGGCCTTAGCCTCCTTCTTGAGCCGCTTCTTTTCCTTGTGGAGGGCGTCGGCGTCGGCGTCATCGGCGTCATGATCCCGCTTACGCTGCGATTTGCTGGAAGCGTCCTTGCCCATGATGAGGTGAGGGGAGAGCGAGAAGAAGGGTAGGGGGAGGGCTATGTGGGCCAGAGAAATGAGTGAGATGGATGATGGCGGGATCCCAGTGGCAATCGCCTTGCAAGAAAAACGTGGGCAAGCTTTGTCCTAGAAAATTGGAAGCCGGCAAATTTGGAAGCTTCCCCACATGCGCCAGCCTTGTGCCTACACCTGTAAAAACAACACCACAAGAAATGAATTCGAAAACAAGTGAAGGCGAGAATAGCAAAAAATAAAAAGAATGATAATAATAAAGATAAAATAAAAAATAAAAATGAAAAAAGGTGCGCTTTCGAGAAAAAAATCAGGATCCATCACCATCGAGAGGCTTGCACTTGTTGTAAGCCAGGTGCAGCCAGAATCTGGAGGAGGGTTGTGGCTGCAACTGTGGTGAATGATGATCAGACTGGTGCTTTGCAGCTGAGTGAGAAAAGATCCGCCTTGGCATAGGTTGCAGATCTGGAAAGCCCATGAGCATTGGGCTGAGGTTTAGACAGCAAAGGTGAGGAGCATGTGCCATGAGGTGCATAAAAGGGGTGCGAAATAAACGTGAATCACAAATGCGAAATAAGTCGGTGGGGAAAAGGTGAGGAAAAACGCAAAATCCGATGAATCACTAGGGACCTTTCGCAGCT
>JALNIF010004311.1:0-10959 GCA_026284005.1 Thecaphora frezii | reverse complement strand
AATGCGTGAGCTCCGAAAAAACATCGGAGCTCCCCATACAAGAGCTCCGAAAAATGAGCCCCCGTCGGAGCTGCGAAAGGTCACTAATATGTCTGCCAAGGGGCGATTTATGTCGGACCCGCTGCTCGACGCTCGATGACGAGGAAGGGAACGAGATAGGAGGCAAGGTCTCAGATAACAACCGACATACAACGAAAATTCATAAATTTAAAACGAGGACAAGTACTTGCCTCTTAGCACTAAGTGAATTAGAATGTGCATATGGTGCTAGCAAGTTAAGGCCCTCTGCTTAAGGGGTCCCTGCTTATGCCCACTTGGCCCATCCAATTCGCCGGCATCCTCCTCACCCCCAGCCAGAGTACTCTACTCTCGCTATTCTCCCCTTCGTCGGCATCGGCTCCTCATCGCCAACCAACTCCCTCCGCCGAGCTTGTTCGGAGCTGCGACTGGGGAATAGGAGTAGCGTCGAGCTTAGTGCGCGTGCTCGCCCAAGGCCATAGAGCTTATCAGAGAGAGTCTACCCCAGCAACCGCCTCGACTCAGGGGTCGGTGGTTGGCTAGCGCCCCTCCAGTCTCTTCGTGTCGGCGCCTGTGTGTGCGTGTGCGTGTTGCGTGCGCCCGCGTGCGTTCGAGGCCAGACCCCTTGGCTCCTCCGAGGCGATGACGACGGTCGCCATTGTCCGCTTTGCGCTACCTCCGCAAAGTTGCTTCTAAGCACTTGTTGGGTGCGAAAGAGGTGGTATGTTGCAGGACCAACATCGACGCTAGCGTCGGCACTCCACAGCCGCGGCCTTGGCCCAGGCGCGAACCGAGTCCACGTCGGGAGCGTCCAGCACGGGGCCGCCTCGCCTGCCGTCCCTGCCAATGGAACCGCCAAGCCGACCTAAGTAGCCGATAAGGCAGACTATTGTAGCTTCACATGTGCCACGCAAGACCACAAATCTGACCTCAAGTCGCCGCAGAGACGCCGTGCAGCGTGGGGAGGCAAGGGTCAGCCTCGGTGCGGATGGGCTTTCGAGTACATAGTACCCTGTTGATGGTATGCTCACCCGTCCCGAAGCGGCTAGGATATCGCCTCATGATCAAGCGGGCGACAGGTTGAGGGGTAACGGAACTAAGCTCCGGCGGTTGCACCCAAGCTGACGTTTGGTGTTACAAGCATAGGTAGGGTAGTGAGACTTTATTGCACCACCCAGCACCTTGCCTTTCTTATCATAGCATAGCGCACTTTTGCGCTGAGCCGACCGGCTTCTCGCCTGTAGCGATCTCGGAAGGGTTTGCCCAGCACAGCCTTTTGCGGAGCGCAGAGATATCGGTCGTTTCTGTACTTCACCTTGCCATTCTTGCAGCTCAACTCTCGGCCCCCTCGCCAGGCTTGCTCACGGGAAGCTGGCCGAATGGCGTGGCAGGACAGCATCCGCCCGAGCGCTGGGTCGGTGCGGCGGAAGGGACACCAGCCAGGTCTCGTCTCGCCTCGAGAGCGCTAACCCGTCACCGACGCGTCCTGGCTCTGCCTGGCAAAACGTACAGGGGCATGCTCAGCCTTGGCTGCCATTCTGGCCATTTTATTCTTATCCATCCTGAGCGATAGCAGAGCAAAAGTAGCACATCGACGACGTTGCTCCATGTGGGAGCCATATTGGCCATCCAAGTAGCCAAGTGCGAGGATCCAGGGGACGGCTGCTGGCGGTCAAGCTAGCCGGTTGGCCTGAACCACCAATACGCGCCAACTGAGCGAGGACAGCACAAGGCAGCAAAGCACGGCCAACGCCCGCGTCGTGCGCGTTTTCAGGCGAGCTCGAGTGCAAACGGCAGGCAAGTCGAGGGGAATCGAATACCCATTAAGAATGGGAATGTTGAATCGTAATTCGTTGCGACGCGGCCAACAGCTTTCTGTATGAAAAAGCGCCTGGCAGAAACGGGAAGCAAGCAAAACGCCCTTGGTTGCCCCGTCAAAACTCCAACGGCCCGAATCAGCGACCCTCCCTTGCTCTCTCCGCACATCTGCTAGTTGGCACCCCAGCCGAGACGCACGGCGCCAACCGCTGCGCCTTGGCACAACTACCACGTCCTCGCGATTCCAACACCAACCACTACTCCTCTTTCGCCATGCATCTAAATGTCCACGCTGTCGGGCAGCTGGGTGTGCGGGAGGCGCCGATGTGGATGGATGCTCCAACCGATGAGTAGGCCGTCGTAGCCACTGAGGCTGCACCGCCAGGTGTGGTGAAGGAGGGCACAGTATGTGTATTGCAGAGTAGAAAGCAACATACGCATTAAGGTCTGTTGAAGGTGCAACTGGGACTGTTGTTGTTATGTGGGTTTTGTTTTATGACTTTATTTTATTTTATTCGATTTTTTTTTCTTTTCTTTTCTTTTCTGTTGCCTGGAAAGCGGCACGACCAACTATGTAAGTTTGTAGTCAGTTACTGCTGCTACGGGCGCTGGCAGCCAGAGGGGCGCTGGACTGCGAGGGAGGGCGGCAAGGCCGATAGCAGACTTGTTTTTTTCGCTTGGCATCGGAGCTAAAGCGACCACGGCTGGCTTTGGTATCCAACACCACATACCCCATCGGTCGTCGCCCTTGCCCTCGGCGCCTCTCCTTCCTTCGGCCCACCTCCGCTGCGCCCTCGCCCTCGCCCTCGCCCTCGCCTCCCCTGCGCATCGCCGGTCGTTGCTCCCCTGCCCCTCTGCGTCGCTGAACTGTTGGGCGTGCTGTCGCAAGCTTGACCTACGCTCTGATCCCAACGCCCCTGTCTTTGTTGGTCAATTTGTCCAAACCCCACCATCCGGCGAGCACTCGCTTCGTTTGACTCCCGTCCCGTCCCGTTCATCCATCTAGCGGGCTTGCCGCAACGCAAGGCAGCCGCACGCAACTCAACGCAGAGCAACGCAACGCAACGCACGATTCTGCCTTTTGCAGCAAGCAGCTACGAGCATACATACATTCCACCTCCGGGACCTGTCGCTATCCACGTCCCCCCTTCTCCCCCCCTCCTCCTCACCTTCCCTTGGCTTCGGCCCTGCTGATCACCACCACCTTATTGCTATCGCCGCTGCCGCTACCACCATCACCACCACACGAGACAGCTCAGCCGGAACGTCGCTGTTCCTATAATTTCCATTTCCGCACCCGGTCGTCGGTTCGTTCGCGAGGAGCGTCGGTCGAGCCTTACGTCGCTACCTACGCCTAACCTAGTTTTCCTCTAGCCGTGCATCGCCGCTCACCTCGACCGACACGGGACCGCTGCGTCGGTTCGTTTCGACAAGCCAACCAACGCCAACGCCAACGCCAAAAGGTAACTCCTCCTTTGCCAACTCCAATACGGTGCGGGCGGGCTACGCGAGCCGTTGTCTGAACAGTGGTTGCTTTAGCCTTTCACAGCCTCTTGCATGCGAGTGACAGCCTGCTTCAGGCCTTGCGCTCTAGCACCACCTTGAACCTCTGCTAGCGCCCTTCTCCTTGCTCACCCGACGTTCCCGCCCCGTTGGTACGGCATCAACCCTCCTGCTTTACAGCTTGCTCACTCCACCCAACGGCCAAGATTCTGCGACATCCGAACCGGCGCGGCAGAGCTGCAGACCATTGGGCTAACACCTGTGGTTGGTGGAGCGTCGGCTAGCCTGCCTGCCTCTTTGGTCGTCCTCCGCCACCCTTAGCCGCGCTCACCGCCGACGCACGGGCCCCTCCGCCACACTATTCCTGGGCGGCCCCATCCCTCCTAGTCCCGCCTGCGAAGAAGCTCCAA
The DNA here is from genome assembly GCA_026284005.1 of Thecaphora frezii. Taxonomy (NCBI): domain Eukaryota; kingdom Fungi; phylum Basidiomycota; class Ustilaginomycetes; order Urocystidales; family Glomosporiaceae; genus Thecaphora; species Thecaphora frezii. The sequence goes on along the minus strand of JALNIF010004311.1, from coordinate 7,210 downwards.
CCTCAGCCTTCCTGTCTGGTCGAGTGGCGACTTGGGTACTTTCTGTCCCCACTGTACCTAGCGCCCTTTACCGACATCCTCCCGGCCGCCCCGCGCTTGCCACCAACCCTGCAAAGCCTTCACACAGCATCTTGGGGGCTTGCAGGTCAAGCTCGCACGCCCAGGATAAACTGGACCCTTCTTCGCAATTCTCTGGCATTGAAGACCACGCCTCGTCCACGAGCGCTAGCGAGGGCCTACCGACGCGCACCACTGCTGCTTCAGATCTAAAGTGAGTGGTTTGCTACATCTATGCTCTTGGCGGGTGCAAGAAACGCCACGCCCGTTGCTGCGCCTTGCTGCTCTGTCGAAATCAAGTAGATGCATACGAGAACAAGGGTCCTTCAGCGACCGACCTCACGACTTCCCTTTGCGATTGCTGCACACATATCGCCATTGCGGGCTTGGCCCTCCCTTAGTAGTGGTTGCCAATCGAAGAGCAAGCTGAACGATTGCTGAACTAGTCTTGCTCTCTCTTATCCTTGGCCATCTTTTTTTGCCACCACAGCACCGACGAAGCGAGACGTCCTTGAAAAGTGTCCGCGCCGCCACGGGCTCCTCTTGGAACAAATTGCTTTCCTCCGACCATCTTCCATCACCCCGCATTCCCCTCATCCCTACAACCTCTAGTCCACGCAGCGACGTCATCGCCACTGACACCGAACGCCGATCCTTCAAACAACATGGCGGCACAAGTTCACGCCGGGAGCAGCGCTCTACACAGCTTTCCATCCTCATCATTTTCATCGGCCAAGAACTCGCCCGTGGCCACTCCTTCTTCCGAGCGAGAGATGACGTTCGATAACCTTTCTGGCATCTCCGCCTCGGGTCTTTTCGATGTCAAGGGGCAGGGCTCGGGCTCCTCGACGTCCGCCAGGCAGCAAACGATCTCACCTAAGACAACACGGACCGAACCCATCGAGGCGGCGTCTCGCGCTACTCGGCAGAACAAGCTGGACAAGACAAACGTCGGACAATCTCCTGAACAGGCGCAGTCTGGCGCGAGGACGCACCGCCCCAGACTAAAGAGCCTGCAGAGCCTCAACGCGGCGCCCGCATCACCTACCCTGTCCGAATCCAACAGCGGCAACGCGCAGCTTCCCTCTACCCCGGCTACCTTTTCGCGTCCTCGCCTTCCCGCTGGAGGCGGCGCGTTGGAGAGCCTGCAACCGCTAGCCGCAGCCGGCGTGGCTTCGAGCGGGAGCTTTGCGCAACGTTCGGAATCATCAACAAGCATTTCCCGAGCGGGAAAAGGTTCGGCGACGAAGATGGCCAAGTTCGCTGAAGCACCGACTCAGTTCAACAGCGGATCCCTCTCGCCGCGGTCTGGCGCCGCGTCGCACGTACTTCACAGGGACAATGGCGGTTACACCGAATTTGGCGCCATCGGCTCCGGATCCACGACCAGAACGAGTCTCGACAACGAGGCTTCTTTGGCCGCAAGGACACGCACGCAGTCAGCGCATGCGCTTGCTGGTCCAGGTCTCAAGCGGAGCAACACCATGAGCGCCGGTTTCGAATCACTAAGCTCGATGGATGCCGGTCCGAGCACGTTGCGGCCGGGCAACAGCTCGACGTTTGGGTTTGGCTCGTCCGCCGTCGGTCGCGCCCGACATGGGCCCGGGCTTGGGGCCCGGCGCCAGACAGTCTCCAACATTCACGCCAACGATTTTGACCAAACACTGACCAGCCAAGGGAGGACGATGGCGTACACCCAGCAACAGCAGCAACAGCAGCAGTCTCACCACGGCAGCCAGATGTCGAGCGTCTTCACCTCGCCACAGTCGCACAACCATCTACGGGAGCGGACGGTGCTTCAGGGCAACCAGCTAGAGGCCAAGGTCGTCATCCTCGGAACGCAGGGAGTGGGCAAGACGTCGCTCGTGCACCGATACACATCGGGTCAATTTAGCGCCTCCTCGATTCCTTCGACAATCGGCGCCAGCTTTCTGACAAAGAAGCTGATCGTGGACGGCGTCAAGGTTCGACTGCAGCTCTGGGACACGGCGGGCCAGGAACGGTTCCGCAGCATGGCTCCGATGTACTACCGCGGCAGTAACGCTGCGGTGATCGTCTACGACATCACCTCGATGCAGAGCTTCATGGACGTCAAGTCGTGGATCGAGGAGCTACGCAAAAACATGTCGTATGACCTCGTTATCCACGTTGTCGGTGCCAAGCTGGACTTGGCATACTCCAAGAGGAGTGTCGATCTCGATTTCGCTAGGTTTACGGTGCGCTCGTGGGTCAGGCCCACCGTGACACCGCCAGAGTCGCCGGACCTGTCCCACCCGATATCGCCCTCCAAGAGCACGTCACGCCTCGGCGGCCTGGGAAACCTCGCAATCGGCTCAGCCTCGCGCCTCGCCTCTTTTCCCCGCGCTCAGTCGAGCCCGCAAGCGAATTTCGGAGCTGCCGGAAAGCCGGGCAGCTCCGGCAGCGGCGCTTCGGCCACGGGATCCGGCGGTAGCGACCGGGGGCTCGACTGCTTCTCGGACGGCGGCGGTCTCTGCAGCAGTCCCGAGTCTTGCACTTTCCCATCGTGGGAGCAGATTGAGGTGTCCGAGGTATCCGCCAAAGACGACGAGGGCATCGAGGACGTCTTCTTGTCCATCACCAAGAAATTGGTGGAGCGGAAGGCCGTGATTGAGCAGGAGCGGCTGGCGCGCGAGCGCAACAGCATCATCCTATCCGAGTCGAGCTGGGACAATGCCGGTGGTCCCAACGCTCGTGGCGGCGGTGCACCCGGCGAAACGGCGTGGACTTGTTGCACCTAGCCCGCCGCTGGCGATCCGTCGTCGGCCACGTCTCCACCCTGCCCTAAAATCCCCGCATCGGTCGGGGCGAGCGCGCAAGGCTGTCGTCCCCACCGAGGAGGCATGTTCATGAGGACGCTACCTTTGCCGTTTCGTTCGCCGCTGCTCGCATAGAAAGGATCCGAACCTCGTTGCTGGTCAAGGAGGGATCCGGATCTTCGTGTTGCAGAACGGCCCCCCTTTTCGCCTTCCTCATCCCCTCCACTTACTCCTATCTATTCTTTCTGTTACGCCAACAACGACGACACGAAGTTTAACGACTGTTCCGGGTCTCCCCTTTATCCTTTGGCGACATGATCTTGCATCAGCATCGACGCTGGCACCATATCTGCCTTTTCCCTTTTCTCTCCCCCCCAATCCATCGATCCTAAAAGGCTTATTCCCCACATTTCATATCTCGGCACCCACTTCATTGTTCATATCTGCATTTGTTATATCCCCTTACTCTTCCCTCTTCCTGTCTGTCTCATTCATCCCCCACACAAGCTCTGCACGATCCGACCCTTTCCGCAAAACTACTCCCGCCTTGTCCTTATCCCACACTAATCCCCACCATCCTACCGCCTCTTTTTTTTCTCCCATCCGTTGCGCGTCATCCCCTTTCCCCCTCTCCAACGCTTCGATCTTTATACCGAACCGTGCCACTTGTCCTCCCATTCTTGTTGTGTGGTCCCAGCGTTGGACTTTTTCCTTTTTTGTTGCTTGTTTACGACATGTCAAGTTCGACTTCCCCTGTTCTCACCTCTTCTTACTGGTGCACTTAGCAGGTCTGGGTGGGTTGTGTCCGAAACTCGCCCGTGTGCCCCATTCTCGATGCAGCCAAGGGCGAGACCCAATGCGGACAGACGCACCGACGTTCGCCTCGCACGGGCGCAGCGGAGATGCAGATGTGTGTACGTGGTGTTCGTAGTAGTCGAGCAAAAACAAGGAAAAGAATAACGAAGGAAGAATTACAGAAACACCAACCGGTTACCGACGAGCTGGATGACGCCGAGATCGGCGTATTCCTGAAGACACTCCTGCAGCTGATCCTCCAAGAAACCGCTAGCGATGATCCTCTGCCGAACGTCCCTCATATTGAGCTGCGCCAGATCGTGCTGTCCATCTTCTTGGTGGTGGTCGTCATCGTCTTGATCCATTACATCCCTGTAGGATTCGCGGTTAGGACCCCTTCCCAACGTCGTTCCACCCCTCGCCGAAGCTGCCGTGGTGGCCATCTCACGAATGATTTTATAAATCTTGGAAGTGGGCGACGTATCGGCATTATTGACGGCGTCGTTGCGCGAGTTGGCGTAGAGCGAGGCTTTCGACACGTCCATGAGGCGGAGCGCCTCGTCTACGTCGGCGATGCAAACCTGGTCGTCCAGCCTCAACCTGGCCAGCGCCTGCGACAGCCGAATCACGCCCAGCAGCGTCCTGGCCGACGTGTAGGTGTACGACTGCTGTTTCAGCTCGTCTTCCTTGTGCTGCGCCCTCAGCTGGACGTAGGCGCCCACTACATAGTCCGACACGGCCGGCGGCACCGTCGGCCGCTTCTGCCTCGCCACCGCGATATAATGCCGCATCAGCAGCGGCGAAATCACATCGTGCTCCAGCTCCGGATGCGCATTGTGCATGTGCACATAGGTCACATGCTGCGCCAGCCGTTCGTCGTCGTCGCGCGTCGGCGTATCCAAGATAAGGTAGAGGATATCAAACCTCGACAGCAGCGCCGCCGGTAGGTTGATGTTGTCCACCGGCGATACGCGCGGATTGTACCGCCCGTAGAGCGGATTCGCCGCCGCCAAGATCGAGGTGCGCGCGTTCAAGGTCGTCGTGATACCCGCCTTGGAGATTGAGATGGTCTGCTGCTCCATGACTTCGTGGATCGCTGTACGGTCGCCCTCCTCCATCTTATCAAACTCGTCGATGCACGCGATCCCGTTATCCGCCAGCACCAGCGCTCCACCTTCCAGGACCATTTCGTCCGTCACTGGATCCCGCATCACCGCTGCCGTCAATCCCACGCCCGAAGACCCGCGTCCCGTGGTATAGATACCGCGCGGCGCCACCTTGCTGATGTACTTGAGCAGCTGCGACTTGGCCACACCTGGATCGCCCATCAGGCACACGTTGATGTCACCGCGGATCTTCATGCCGTCGCCCACCGTCTTGCTCACCCCGCCCACCAGCAGCAACAGCAGGCACTTTTTCACGTCTTCGTGTCCGTAGATTTCCGGCGCGATCGACGCCGCCAGCTTCTGATACAGCGCCGGATCATCCTTGAGCTCGGCAATCTGGCGCGCAATCTCGTCGGTCCGCTCCATGGCGTTGTACTGCTTCTTGAGCTGGTGCACGTACTGCGCATCCAGGTAGGTATCCGTCAGCAGACCCGCCCGGATCGCCTTGAAACCCGAGTAGGGCGTCGGCAAAAACATGCCGCCCACGTGCACCACGTCGCCAGGGTTCATGCTGCGTGTCAGTGGTCCGTAGACGTGGATCGTCATCGACCGCGGAATGTGGCCCACGGGCACCTGGTCCGCCATCTCCTGGATCTTGACCTCTTGGAATGGCACAAACTTGCTCGCCCGCACCTGCGGATACAGTGGTCCCTTCGTGCCGTTGGTCTTGCAGCGCCGGCTGTTGCACACCGTCAGTGGCATATACTGCCTCGACGTCACCTCTTGGAAGATTTCGGCGCCGCACACGTCGCACGCGTACGCATCGACCAGCAGGAACGGCTTCACCTCGGACACGCGCGTCACGATGCCGCGCACCGTGATGAGCTTGCCCAGGTGGGCGCCGCGCACCGCCCGCACCGCCAGCGGCTCCGTCTGCTCGACCGGTTTGAGGTAGAGCGTGTACCTGCGCAGCAGCACGGGCGGGAAGACGTCGGCCTCGTCGTCCTGCGTCTCCTGCTGCCCTTCGACGGTGCGCGCGTTGCGCTCCATGCGCTGGTGGCGGATGACGTCGAGCACGTCGTCCTTGTGGCTGATGTCCTTGTCCGGGTTGGGCATCTCACGGTCGACGCACTCGCAAAACAGGTCGATGTAGCGCTTAGCATTGTTGCGGATCGCCGACACCAGCATCTTGCCCGACTCGCCCGTCTGAGTGTTGGTGTGGTTGGCAATGTCCTTGAGGTCGATGACGAGCGAGTCCTGCTCGCGGTTGGCGATGCGCTGCAGCTGCATCATGTAGATGGGCACCTGGCGGCTCGCTTCGCCGCGGCGGCGGACGGAGCGGTCGGCGTCGACATCCATGCCCTGTAGGCTGCCAGCAAGGGCACGCTCGACGTCGGCATCGGCGTCATGGTCGTCGTCGTCGGGCTCGACGTGGACGGGGTTGGAGGAGTCGAGACGCGATGCTGGCGCCTTGAAGAAGCGGAGGAAGTCGGCAATCTTTTGGCGCTCCTCTTGGTAGTTGATCTGGAGATTGATGGTGGGGAGGATGGGCCCGGTGGTGGTCATCTTGGCCACGGCGGTCGACTACCACGGCGCAAGGGAGGCAGTGCGAATGTTGCGGGGGGTATCGTACAGGTGACTGCGGGAGGTGAAAGCACGGAAGCGAGGGTGGCGCGGGTTCCAGCAGCGGGTCGCCGAGACTGCGGAGCGAGGGTTGTGGAAGAGGGGGGAGGAGTTCTGTGGCGAGCGGTTGTTTTTCTCTGAAGTGGCGTTACGAGGGAAAGCTGCAGGGTTGTAGCAGTCAAAAGGAGGCGCAGAGGAATCAAGGGGCAGTGAGCGAGGCCGGGGGAGGGGAGAGGAGGAAGCGGGTGCGGATGGAGGCGAGAAGAGGAAGCGGGTGAGGATGGTGGCGAGAGGACGGGTGAGAGAAGGACGAGCCAACGGCGCGTTGGTGAGCGCGACACGCACACACACACACGCACACACAGACACACACACAATCACAATTAAGAATCTTAATACAAAGACTATCACACGACTCAACTAGTGAACTCGATCCCATGTTTTGCCGCTGCTGCTGCGAAACAACCGCCATCAAGTCAACGGCACAATACAAATTAAATGGTGAATGCACACACTGCTCGCTGCCACACGCGTAACTAGGCACACGCGCGTCCTCGCTTTTTGCCCTCTTTGCACCCCACCGTTTCCTGCCTGGTCTGGCCAGCCACCTCCGCACCTAAAGTCACTCAGCACACTCAACTTCGACTGGCCCCCTGCGCGCAGGTCGCGATTCATTTACGCGTCGCCATCGCCCCCAGCTTTGTAGCATCACCTTGATAGCATCGATACCAGTCTCTAGAAATTATACGCTGGCAAATACACTATTATCATTGGCCCCTTCTCTCTCTCCCCTTCTCTCTCTCCTATTCTCTCCCTCCCCTTCTCTCTCTCCCCTTCTCTCTCTTCCTTTCC
>JALNIF010004309.1:0-10074 GCA_026284005.1 Thecaphora frezii | reverse complement strand
AGCGAAGGAAGTGAAACGAGAGAGGCCGACACGTTCAATGCGGACGTTGACACTGTCCAGCCCAACGAAGGAGAGCCGGAGGCCAAGGAGGAGGAAACAGAAGCCGTCCTACCCGACGACGCTAGCGCTTCGACTGCCTACGAAATGGCGATCGACGATGCAGCCTCGGGCACCGACATCGATTCGGATGCCGCTGAGACGGCGCGCAGCGGCAGCGATACCGCCAGCGATACCGAGCAAGAGTTCGACCCCGACGAGACCATCACCGGCTTCCCTCCGGGCGAGGGGCCTGCCCACGGCGGCGGGGACGATAAGACAGCCATGGTCACGTCTGTCCCCGGCAGCTGGCGACAGACTATCGCCAAGCTTGGCGGCACGTCGCTTTTTAACGGCATCCCTTGCATCGTATCAAGCCACCCGCATCATCACAAGGCGGGCCGAACGGCATCGTCGCGCTTCCACGCCATGATCAAGTACATGGGCCCGGTGTTGGGCTACCCGGGCGACTGGATTGGCATCGAGGTGGCGCTGCCGCTGCCCAAGTGCCTGATGGCGCACGACGGCGACGAGGCACAGCCGGAAGGCGGCGTCGATCTGTCGCCATATCCCGGAGGCCTGCACGACGGACAGATCGACGGGATGCGCTACTTTGACCTGACGCTCGAGTGGGACCTGGCGCCGCCGTCGTCGCAGGCCTTGGCGGCGGCGCCCTACTCGCCTAACCTCGGCAGCGAACCCGAGTCGTATCTCGGCTTCCCCTTTTACACCGCAGGCGTCAACGTCGCCCGCCGAGGCGCTACGACGCCCGTTCCCGGCGCGCCACCCGCGCCGACCAAGAGAAGGTACCGCCATCCGGAGAATCCGGAACGCAGGGCGAGGAGACGCAGGATCCTGCAGCTCGTCCACGGCGATCCGAACTTTAGCCTCGCGGAGGACGACGACCAGGGCGGCGGGAAGGAGGGATGCGAAGCGTCGCTCGAGGAGGATACCTCGGAGGCGAGCCGCGGCCTCTTTGTTCGACCGCGCGACATTGTCTGGGTGCCCGACTCTAGGTAGAGATCGGGGCGCCGATCTTCAAGTCGCCATGGGGCGACGTCCCCAAGCGAGCCTTGCCTTGCTCAACCCCTGTATGCCGCTGTGAAGCACGCTCGTTTTTTTTTTTTGTGAAATCCCTCCTATCCTTTCGGCGTTCTCCCCTCCACCGATCCAATCGTTCCGCACAAACAACCCAACGCTCGTTTTTCTTTCAAGCTTATGTCCTCGTCCCGCCATCCGATTTGTGAAAGCCACAGCCTGAAACGGATGAAGGGATGGAAGGAAAAAGATCTTTGATAAGAGACACACGCGCGAGACTGTGAACGAGGCGGGGGATGGAGGAGAGGCTAGTTATGCAATATCTACTCTTGGACTGGTTAGCGAAGTGTCAAGAATCAGAGTTGGGAGGGATTTTTGGAGAAGACGAAGCGAAGAGGGAGGAATAGGATTAGGTGCTGAAGGAGTGTGATGGTGCTGGAAAACCAAGGGCGACTCTTCGTTGCGAGTGCGGAAAGTGGAGATGTGACAGACTGGTCCAAGAATACGAAAAGGGAAACGCTGGGAAATGGAAGAAATGAAGGGGGAGGGGGGGAACAAAACTACAGAGGAAGGTGCTACGAGCTGTGGGGATGTTTTAGGGTAGGGGGACGGGAAGGTGGTTGTTAGGAGGTGGTGCGTTGGCGAGGTCTAGTTTCGGCGGCGAGCGTAGTCGAGGAGGGGAGGGATTTGAGCTTGCTCGCGGCGGTGGTGGTGGTACTGGAAGTGGAAGCGGTGGCCAACGAAGTGGCGGTGGAGCTAGCACTGAGCGTCTTGCCCCCGCCCATCGTAGTCCTCAGGGTATCCCTGGCGAACTTGACCTTCTTCACGAGCCTCCTACACAGCCTCCTCTCCAACGGGCTGGTCCTGGCCACCTCTGCCCTCTCGGCGCCCGTCCTCCTCCTCTTTTCCTCGCTCTCCGTCTCCCTTCTGCTCCGATCTTCGGCCACGATATCGACAAACTCAGCCAGGCTCCAGCTCTTCATCCTCTGCTTCTTGTCCTCCTCGTACGGCTCCAGCACTGAAATCACCTGCCCGCGATGCGTAAAGAAGACCTTGGTGTGGTCGTAAAAGTTGAACTGCACCGTTCCGTTTGAGAGGCGAAAGACGATGGCGTCGCGGCACCGGTACCACTTGTGCACAAACGTCATGCCCGTCTTGGTCGTGTGGTCGACAAACGTCAGCGGACCGTCAGCGCCGTAGAGTCGCTCCATGATTTCCGACTCAAAGTAGCGCATCACTTTGACCTTGGCGTGCAGCGCCGAGGGGATGCGCGCGTGCGCCGTCGCAAACGACTCTTCCGCCTTGACCGTTGCCGCCTCGCCGTCCGCCTCGCCGTCCGCTTCACCTGCCGCTGCTGTTGTCGCCACCGCTGCCGACGACGAGGTCAGGGCGTTGAACGTCGGCATCTCGTAGTGCTCGCGCCGCAGCTGATCGACGTGGCCCGAGGGCGTGGACGACGACGTAAGCGACGTGGCGCTGTTCGGCCTCGCGCGCATCGTGCTGATGTAGTCCATCGTCGTCTTGGTCGCCGACAAAATCATGCTCGTCGAGTCGCGGAACGAAACGCCCACCGTGTTATCGCTCAGTGCGTAGCCGAGACCGTAGCGCTCCGAGTGGTCGATCCACGAAATCAAAAACACCTTGGGCGATACCGCGCGCACGCGCGTGCCGTTGAGCTCGTCATCGACCTCTTCGGTATCGACGACGATCGGCTGGCCGTTGGCGTCGACCGGGGTGTAGAGAGCACCCTGGCTGATGGCTGACAGCGCCTCGTCGAGCGCCTGCGTCATGCTCTCGAGGCTCGAGCCCGTTCGGCGTCCAGACGTGAGGCTGCGCGTCGACGGCGCCGAGCTTAGTGTCGTCTTGGAGGCGACGCGCCCCAGCTCCTGCGTTGGCGGCTGGCTCTCGAGGTTCTCGTCCGAGCCTTGCCGTTGCAGCGCCCCTCCGCGGCCCTGCGTCGAACCCATACCGGCAACGAGCCGCGCCTTTTGTTGCAGCAGCCGCTTCTCGGGATCGTCAAAGGGTCCGTTGGAGAGCGCGCTGCGTCCGGACGTAGCGTTGCGCGCGAGGGTCGAGCCGCGCGCGCCAAAGCTCGACGGCGGCGCCATGGCCGAAGGCCCGGCGTTTTCCTTGTCGGCCTTGCTGGCAACGAGCGCAGTGTCGCTCTGCTGGCGCGACAGCGCGAGGTTGCCCAGCTGGCGCGCCAGCGACGTGCTTGAGTTGCGCTTCGCCATGGTGCCGAACGTATTCTGGAGCGGCGGCGCCTTGACGAGCGGCTGTCGGCTCGCCTTGAGCAGCGCCGAAATGGGGCTGCCGGGCTCGATTGCCTTTTGGAACTCGCGGTCCATGCGTTCGCGGCTCTCCTCGGCCTCCTCCTGCAGTCGCAGCTCGTCGCGGAGGCCCTTGCGCTCCGCCGGCTCCTCGTCGGCCAGCATCTCGATCGCCTCGTCCTCCTCGACCTCCTTGTCGGCGTCCGGGTTCCACTGTGCCTGCCGCTTGAGGATCTCGAAGTTCCTCTGGCTCTCCTGCTGCGTCAGTGCCGGCAAGAACGGCGCGCCCTTGGTCGCTGTCGACGGGATGTAGAGCGGCACCGGGCCCGATCGGAACCAGGCATGGTCCATGATCTCGACCAACGTCGGTCGCTCGGCCGGATTGTGCGTCAGGATGTTGGTGATGAGCTCCTGCGCCTCGGGAGAGACGCGCGCCTCGGGCGGGATGGCGTAGTCGTTCCTCTTGATCCTCTCGTAGATCTCGGTCACGTTGTTGGTCTGGAACGGTGGCTTGCCCACCAGCAGCGTATAGAGGATGACGCCGACCGACCACACGTCAACCTCGAAGCTGTGACCCTCGCCCTGGTCGTAGAGCACCTCGGGCGCAATGTAGTTAGGCGTTCCGCAGACGGTCCTGCCGCGATGGTCATTGGCATCAGAGAGAGAACCAAGAGCGATTGTCAGACATGCCCTTCGCACAAAGCGGCGCAACTGTAGCGTCCGGCGCTATCGAAACCAGAATCGTCCATGGAGACTCACTTTTTCCGTTCCTCGGGATACTTGAGCAAAGCTGCGAGGCCGAAATCGCCAATCTTGACATTCATCTTTTCGTCGAGCATAATGTTGCCGAGCTTCAGGTCGCGATGGATGATGGAGTTTTGATGCATGTTCTGGCAGCCGCAGAGGATCTGCGTCATGAGATATCGGGCCTCAGGCTCCGTAAAGGCTCCCCGCCGCTTGACGATGTCATTGAGGCTCTGCGGGACGAGCAACAAGGTATCAGGTGGACGTTTAGATTTGCCGTGTACGGAGGCCTTGGACATGTAAAAAGGAGCGCTCTGCGGATCGGCGCTACTCACCCCGTTTCGGCATAGTTCAAGCCTGAAGTAGACGTTCTCTTCGTCTTCAAAGGTGTCTTCGAACTTGACCACATGGAGGTGGTCGAGCGATCTGTGGATCATGATTTCGGCAAGGATCTGATTGCGCCTTGGTAGAGGACGTCAGCGGTGTCCGCTCTTTCCAGAAGGGTGCCAGTTCCGTAGCCTGCCAATCCGCCTTACCTTCTGACGGTTCTTCTTCGACTTGAGGATGGCGCTCTTGGCGATGACTTTGAAGGCCTTGGAACGCCCCTCAGGATCCACCGCCTCGTACACTCGGGCGAAACCGCCCTGTCCGAGCAGTTGCCCCGTCTGGTAAGCCCTGTTTTCCGAGTCGATGATGACTTTGGGCGGGCTCGGTAGTTGAGGCTTCTTCGACTTCCTCTTGGCATCTGCGTCGGCTGCGGCGGCCTTGGTGGGCATCTGCTGCTGCTGTTGCTGAAGCTGACGCCTTCTGTCGTTGGTGTAGAGCTCTGAGGGTGCTAGCGGCCCCCGTGGCTGCGGAGCGCAGACGCCGGCGCGGGCCGAGGAGGCGGCGGGACCATATCGCGGGAAAGGCTCCATCTCTCTTTGCGCATACATCTCGTGAGAGTGGGGTGCGGCAAAGTGGTCAAACTGGGCCGTAGCAGCCTCGGCTGTGGCCCGGGTGTAGGTGGCGATGGCCGATGAAGGAGCGGCTGTGTCGAGGGGCTTTGATAGCTGACAGGGCAGCTCGGCGGGAAGGTGGTGTGCGTTGTTGGGGAGCTGGTTGAGCGCTCGCGACGAGGTGGGCGAGAGGGGTGCACGGCTAGGATGCTGGTAGCGCGATGGTGCGGACGCGACGGAAGGGAGCGAGACGGGACCGATGTACTGCTGATGGGTGAATGGTGCGGCTGCGGTCATGCTACGATCGATGGAATATAGGCGGGTGTGCGGGATGAGGGCATCAACAATTGGCCGGCCGCTTTCGGTGAAGTGCGTCTGCAAAACAAAGGCGCCGGGTTGAATGGGACGAGATGCTGCGAGGTGCAGAACCAAGGAGGGAGCCGAATGTGCAGGGGGGATGAGGCGGATGGCTTGGAGAGGAGATGCTGTTCCTTGTGAAGCGGCGAGACAAAGGGGGGTTGGATGGGGGTGCGTACGTGTGCTTGCTTCGAGAGAGGAAGGGGGCGAAGGGTGGGGAGGATGCTGGCCAACGTGTTGAGGAGGGGTGGAGGCGAGAACGGGGGATGGTGGGCGAGAGAGGGAGAGAGAGGGAGAGAGAGGGAGAGGGGAGGGAGAGAGAGAGAGGGAGAGAGAGGGAGAGAGAGGGAGAGGGGAGGGAGAGAGAGAGAGACAGAGAAAGAGAGAGAGAAAGAGGCGACAAACAAAGGCTAAGCAGACGGCCATCGTCGGTGGGCGGTCAGCACACTATTCACATCCGCACCATTCCACCCACCCATCCAAAGCTGACGCCAGACGCACTGCCCAGCTTGACGCAAACCGCCGCGCTCACCACTCACCACTATGACTCGCCTCGACGCTGTTGGTGTGCAAGCAACCCATCACATCCGACGCACTTGCACTCGTTTTATTTGCAGTAACACTCGTAGTCTTAGTAGTCCACTGCACCAACGCAAAGCAGCGTAGAAGTTACCGCGCCCTCGCGTCTCTCCACCAAAACAAAACGCGCTCTAAAATCCACACCAAAAAGTAAAGGCCACCAAAGCCAAAACACTGTGACTACCACTTAACGATCAGTTACCACGCACACCCACACGCACACCCACACGCACACCCACACGCACACACATACACAAACTCAACTCTCGCTTGTGACGCCGCGCTCCATCCAAATTTCCAATCCAACACCAACAAAGCTGAGGTTACAGCCTTTCTCGTCGCCGCCTCCCCCCGCGTCGCGCCCCGCCGCCCTTCGCCAGCCGCATCACGTGATTCCGTTCGCATCGGGCCCATCCTCCACCTCGTTAGGGTTGGTTTGGATTACGATTACGATCAAGATTCTTATTCTTACTGTGATTGCTATTGAGCTTCGTTGGCGCCTCCACCTCCACCGCGCCAACCTGCCGGCGGAATTGGGGCGGTTCTTGCTGGTACATGGCCCGCCGGAGCACGAGGCGACCAAGCCCAAGGTGGGTGCGGGTCGAGTTAAACCAACCAAAAGGGCGCGAGGCAACCGCACCAGCTCGCCGTTCGCCGTTCGCCGTTCGCCGCCGCTCATGCCCCAGCCTAGTAAGCGGTGGGCGTAGCCAAACCAACCTTGTCTTGTCGTTGAAGCTGGTCGTCGGCGAGCGGCCGACTGCAAAGGTATACCATACGTATAAACACGCTCGCCGTCACTCAAACTAGATTTACCTCCGTCACACAAAGCAGCCCCATCGCCTTTCTCTCTCTCTCTCTTTCTCATCTCTCTTCACCCTCAGCCTACACTTTTCTCTCTTCTCCCTCCCATTCACCGTCACTCGAGCTCTCTGCCAGCCGCAACGAAACAATGACTTCGCCTGGTTGCCCGCAGAGGAACCTCGGCGGTTCCGCTTCCGCCATCAAGGTCGGCCAGATCGGCTTCGGCCTCATGGGCATGACGTGGTGCGCGCCTGAGAATGCCAGTGCGTAGTCCGCCGACTCCCTCGGCAAGTCCGTCTGGTCGGCAGTGCCGCTGACCTCGTGCTCAACCGCGTGCTCCCATCTATACAGCCCCCGATGCGCAGGCCTTTGAGACGATGAAGGCGGCCGCCGACAGCGGCTCCAACCTCTGGAACAGTGAGCAGACGCCCGAGCCCCTCTGCATTGCCGCAGTCACCGACCGCCATCCCCCATCCTCGCCCGCTCACACCCTGCGCTCATCGCAGCCGGGGCCTTCTACGGCCCCACCTCGGATCCCTACAAGAACCTCAAGCTCATCAAGCGCTTCTTTGAAGCCTACCCCGATTATAAGGACAAGGTCTACCTCTCCGTCAAGGGCGGAATGCACCAGCCCTCGTTCCGCGAAAGGGGTCTATTTGGCTCCGCCCCCGACGCCTCGGTCGCCAACCTCGAGGAGGACCTGCTCGCCATCCGCCAGCAGCTCGGCACCGACCAGGGCGGCAAGGAAATCGACTTTTACGAGATGGCCCGCGTCGACGTAAAGGTGGGCATGTACGATGCCGAAAGGCACGCTACCTTGTCCCTGACCCTTTGATAAAGTGACAGGACCTCGCCGCTGACACCAACCGTCCATACTGCCCGTTGCAACAGACGCCGATCGAGGAGGCCATGCAGAACCTCCTTTCGCTCTCGTCGCAGACCTACACCGATGCCAAGAGCGGCAAGCAGCTCAAGGGCAAGGGTCTCTTCCACCACATCTCCCTTTCCGAGATCGGCGCCGAAACGATCCGCAAGGCGGCCAAGGTGGCACCCATCGCCTTTGTCGAGATTGAGTACTCGCCGTGGCAGCGCGACGCCGAGGAGCTGGGCGTGATCCGCGCCTGCGAGGAGCTCGAGGTGCCTATCCTAGCCTACAGCCCCATTGGCAAGGGCATGCTGACGGGCACCATCAAGTCGCGCAAGGACATTCCTGAGGGCGACCTCAGGCTGATGCAGGACAAGTTTTCCGAAGAGGTGAGTCGAGCCGGTTCGGGCTCAGGGCGCCGCGGTCGAGCGCTGCGATCACACCGAATGAGGGGGGCGGCAGCCCGCTGACAACAGATATAACCGTTGCGCGCTTCACAAATGATGGACGATTCCAGAACTTTGAAAAGAACCTCGAGCTGGCGCGCGCCTTTGAGGAGGCGGCGCGCAAGCACTTGCCGCCGTGCACCGCGGCGCAGCTGGCGCTGTCGTGGCTCATCCACCAGAGCCGATCGCGCATCGTCATCCCACTGCCCGGCACGTCGAGGGCGGACCGGCTCCGCGAGAATGTGGCGGCGGCGTCGCTTGAGCTGGGCGCCGAGGACGTTGCGAAGGTCAACCGCATTCTCGAGAGCATTCAGGTGCATGGAGGAAGGTACAACGAATCGGCCCGGCAGCACCAGGCGCTGTGGGCGTGAAGGACCGGTCGGCTCTGCTCAGACGGCGCGCTGGGGCGAAACCGTGGAAGAAAAAGAGCTGCCCGTTTGTCTGCCTATCGTTGGGGACTCTGATGCCCAGGTTGCCGCCCACGTCGAAAGATGAGATATTTTGTTGCTCTTTGTGCCGCAAGAATCGTATCTACCTACCTTCTAGTCTTGATTATCATGCCGCGATGTACGAATCTTATCCCCAGGCGTTGATCCTGACGAGCCAAAAGATCCATGCAAGGGTCTCGAGGCTCTCGAGCTGCGTCTTCCGAAACCCGAAGCGAAGAGGCCAACTCCACACGTCTACGAACGCCTGCACCTTGCTGCTCCACCATCACCATCCTTGCCGCCGTATCTGACTGTTCCTTATCTCTCGCTCATTTCTACACCACCGCCACCCTCCGAAACAAGCAAGATGAGCGACCGAAAGGGAAAGACGATATTCATCGGTATGCCTCTCGTTCCTCCCTTTCTCCCTCTCCCTCTTTCTTTCTTTCCTTACCAATCAATCCCTCTCCTCGCTCCTCCCCTTTCGATGCGGGCGTAGGAGGCATCAGCGACATGGTAACAGAACAGACGCTGCACCAGTACTTTTCCCCTTTCGGCGACATTGTCGAAGTCAATATTCCTAGGCAAGGTGCGTCTCTCCCCATTCCCTCCCCTTCCCTCCCCTTCCCGTCTCTTACCCGCTCATCAGCGCATCTTGTTCCCGACATCGTCCTGGACGCGATTTCCGACAGACGGGAAACACCGCGGCTTCGGCTTCGTCGTCTTCTCCAACGAACGCGAGGTGGAGGACGCCATCGATAACATGCACTTGAACGAGGTGGCTGGTGTAAGTCGCCTCCCCCCTCCCAAGCTTGCGCCATACAGAGGGGGGATGAGGAACCCGAAACCGGACGCATTATGGTCCACAACCAAAACCTAACCCCCCGACTCTCTGGTCTTGATTTATCCTCTGCCTTTTCGGGCTTTGATACACGCCTCGGCACCGACATACGGGATCGCACGGTGCGCGTTGCACCGCACCCGCACCCAGAGGGTAGTCAACGTCAACGTCGCACGACCGCTCAAGACTTCTTCCACCGGCTCCGGCGCTGTCTGGCAGGACGAGGTACGTGCCTTCCCCCCCTCCGCTCTCTCTCTTTTTCCATACCTTCTCAAAGTGCTGACTCTCCCCCTGCCCTTTGCGCGCTACAACGCCCCAGGAATGGATCCAACAATACGCTCTCCCCTCCTCGTCTACCATCGCCGACACCACCACCGCCACCGCTGACGAAGCTACCACCGCGCAAACCTAGACCTTTCTCGCCACCCCACCCTCTTCGGGTAAATCTCGACTGATCCTCTTGTACTTGTAGCAACCCCACCTTTTCTTTGAGAACAATCAACCTTGAAACACCGCCTCGGCCTTGTACCCACACCAACGGCTCCCTAAGCTCAGGCGCCAGAGATCTGCAATGCAATTACCGACGTGCCTTGTGCCTCCGCAGCGAGGAAGGCAGGATTTTTAGCGGTTCCCGAAGTCGTACCGACAAGTGTGGAGGATGGAGGTGGAAGCTTGAACAGTCCCATGTCCACCGTCATGCCTAACGATCCCACCCCGCCCTCGTCCACCCT
>JALNIF010004291.1:0-12973 GCA_026284005.1 Thecaphora frezii | reverse complement strand
GGCGCCAACTACTCTTCCTTCCCAACCAAAATCCCAACCGTTTTTATTTTTTTTTTTTTTTTTTTTTGTTTTTTTATTAAAAAAAATTTTTTTTTTTTTTTTTTTTTTTTTTTTTTTTTTTTTTTTGGCCATCTAGGCGTCCTGTTCCTAGAAACGTCTTCGCTAACGGGCGAAAACGTCGAGGCACCATTTGCGCTAGCGGCGCGCTCGATCCTGCTCTCGATCGAGTCGGGGCGGTTGGACCCGGAAAAGGCCGGGTCGGGCATCTCGTACGGCGACCGAGCACTGCGCAGGGTGGGCAGTGGGAGCCGCTTCAGCTTCGCCGACTTCGAGGTCAGGACGAGGAGGAACAATGGCATCGTACGCCTCAAGGAGTCGGTCAGCGAGAGTCTGGGAGGATGCTGTTGAGAGCCTTTTCGCCTCGGTGGGGTGTAGCCGCCCTATACTTTTTTTCCCCTTTGGTCTCCTCTCTTTCTCTCTCGGTCTCCACATCTCTTCCTACACTCCAATCTCTCTTTCTTACTACCCATCTCATGTTATCGCACCCTCACTATGTCCTGGTTTATTCAATCGAGCTCGTTTTTCCTCAACTTCAAGCTCCCCCTCGGAGCCCAAACCCAAACCGCACCCTCTACGACCCAGCACCCGAAACCAAGCACACCCAAGTGTGCAAAGCCAGAATGCTCCATCCACTCCCATTCCAACGAGACCGACACCCCGCTTTTCATCCACCTTGCAAACCGAACCTAAGCACGTACCACTCCGAGGGGGTAGCGCCACGCTCCACTCTCCCGCGGCCCTGGCATTCCGATCCTCGGTGCCACCGCCCATGCGCTCCTAGGAGCGACTTTGGGCGCCATAAGCAAGTCGAAACCCACGCACCCGCAGAAGACGACCGAGGCTGACCGAACATGCCACGGCCTCGCAAGTCTTTGTGCCGGGACCTCTTTCGTTGGGTACGCTTGGGCAGAATGGGGGGGCTGCACTACGCACCTCGGAAGTGGACTTGTGTTACCTTGCAGAGGGTCACGGATTCACGAAAGGACGGCGCTGCGGTTCCTCCCCAGCAGGGACACGGACGAGGTGGTGCAGCAAAGTGGCGGGATTGTCTTACCACCGACGCAGCGAAAGGGATCGTGAGAGTAGAGCTATGATGCGGAATGATGCGTGTGGCTGTATGGCGCTGGCTTCGGGTTCCTGAGATGGGAGCTAGGATGGCGTCTTGGCGCTACGAGCGATTAGGTTCGGGACGTTTGTTGCACTGCTACGTGTCGGTAGCTGGGTTTTCACCGGCAAGGCAGGGACGAGGGCCGTGGGTAGTCGTGCTTGGGTAAGGCCGATGTCTTTCTATCCTTGTTGGGCGGGTGTCGGGCTTGGGTGCGGTGTCTAGCGACTTTGAGGCTCGTCTCAATTGCCTGAACAAACCTCCAAAGCCTTTTTAAACACCACGAGACACGTCATTGCACACTTAGCAGAGGGGTGGGGATGGAATGGGATTATAATTGACCAAAAACACACAGACCTCGACGAGAGAGGGTGCAAAGAAACGAATGTGGGCGAGCGGCAACGGTGGAAGGACCCGACCGATGGCGACAACTCTAAATGACGACCAAGGCACCCGAGAACCGCCAAGGCGAAACCTCGGAAAACAAGGAACGAGGCCATGAACCGACAACGATGGCATCAACTTGACACAAAGGTGGCCGACCCGTGGGTTGGGGAAGGAAAGGATGGAGCGGTAATTCCATAGCGTGCCACTACTTGCTACCAAGCAATAGTTAGGCTATCGAAAAAGCCGCCTGGCGATAGGGGAAAAGATTGGAAGAAAGGGGGAGTGGGAATGAAGAGACATAGGGTGGACGCCTAAACCTAGGGGTCGCGGGCGGAAAAGGGAAGAGGCAACTCGCCGTGGCGCCCGGAATTTACTGCTGCGGGCTGATGAGCTGGCTCAGCGAGCCACCCACACCCGAGTTGTTCGAGATCTGCGGACCGCCCGAGGTGTAGGACTTGCCGTTCCCCTCAATGAGGCCGCCGTTGTGCTGGACATCGAACGAGTTGCCTCCGAACGCGTTGGCGCTTCCCTGCTGGCCCTGGAGGAACTGGCGGCGCTGCTGCACCTTGACGTTGTTGGAGTGCGACTCTTGACCGTTCTCGCTCGACTTCTGCTGGTTGGCCTGGTTACTAGTGGAACCCTGTGTGACCGAGCCCGCCTTGGCGCTAGTGTCGATCACCTGGGGTGCAAAGTCGTACTCAGGCGCGTGCTTCCAGGTCCAGTAGGGTCGGTGGTCGTCGACATTGACCAACTGAACATCGCCGGACTTGGCGTCACTCGAAGCGGCCTGGTTCGTCGTCTGGCTCGAACCCTGCGACGTTCCAAGCAACTCGCGGCGGAAGTAGGGGCGGTAGGCGGCAAAGTTGTTCTGCGAGTTGTACGTCGCTCCCTGTGTGCCGCTCTGCGTACCCTGCTGCTCGGAGGCGGAGTCCTGCGACACGGCACCGCCCTGGGCCGCCGTCTTGAGGTAGACGGGTCCGTTGGCGCCAGAGACAAAGGCGTTGCCACCGGTAGCGGCGGCGCTGCCGAACTGGCCGGTTCCCTGGCCGATGCCCTGGTGCTGACCCTGGATGCCCCGGCGGTAACCATAGAAGTTGTTCTGGTGGGCACTGTCGAACTGTTGCGTAGCAGACTGGGCTCCCGTCTGCTTGCTTCCGGACCCCTGCGATACTACACCGCCCTGCGCGCTGCCGTCGAGGAAGACGGGGCCGTTAGCACCGGCAACAAAAGCGTTACCGCCCCTGGCGTTGGAGTCGGCGAACTGGTTCGTCGCCTGGGCCACACCCTGACCCTGGCCCTGGATGCCGCGGCTGAGAAGCTGCTCAAGGCTCTGGCTGATGCTGCCACCCTGGCCGTTGTTGGCCGAGCCCTGCTCACCGCCGGTGGTGACCGAGTTTCCGAACCCGCTTACAACGGGGCGGTTGGACTGGAACTGAGACGAGATACCACCCTGGCCGTTAGCGCCAGCCGCCTGGCTGCCAAAGGCACCGTTCTGACGCCTGTGTACGCCCAGCTTCTGGAGCAGCTGCTGCTCGATGTTGCCGCCCTTACCACTGTTGTCGGCTCCCTGGTTACCGCCAGTGGTGAGCGAGTTGCCAGCGCCCGAAAGAACGGGTCGGTTGACCTGACCCTGGTGCGAGAAACCACCAAATCCATTGGCGCCGGCGCTCTGGCGGCCAGAAGCAAAACCGAAACTAGGAGCACCGCCGCCGTTTCCGAAGGCGGGGGCAGGGGCACCAAAGCCGCCCGGGCCACCAGCCCGGTTCAGTCCAAGCGCGCTTCCGAGACCTCGCGAGGTCAGCTGCTGGATGAGCTCTTGAGCGATCTGACCTCCCTGTCCGTTGTTCGAGGCTCCCTGAGCGCCACCGGCGGTAATCGAATTACCGGCTCCAGACACGACGGGGGTGTTGACCTGGCCCTGGTGGGAAAGACCACCAAATCCATCGGCCGAGGCCCCCTGTGCGCCGTAGCCGAAACCGCCACGCTTCTGTAGCGCCTGCTGGAGCGACTGGGTGATGGCGCCTCCAATTCCGTTGTTCTCGGCGCCTTGAGCGCCACCAGTGGTGATCGAGTTGCCAGCGCCCGAGACTACGGGCTTGTTCTCCTGTCCCTGGTGCGAGTTACCTCCCTGGCCGTTGGCGGAAGCACCCTGGGAACCAAAGAGGCCACCGTACTGTCGCTTGATGTGCTCCTCCTCGCTCGCAAAGAAGGGACCGGCACCAACCTTGGTCGACTTGTGAATTTCGGGTCCGCGGTGGGCGGGCTTGCCGGGCGAGGCGGGCTTCGCAACCTTAACCGGAGCGGGGGCGACGGGCTTGTTAATCGTCGTGTCGACGTTGACGGGCTTGTTCACAACATCGACAGTCTTGTAGTTGTTGGTAGGGTGGTTGTCAATAGAGTTGTCTTGGTTGTAGTCGATGTCAACCTTGCTGTCGTAGTCAATCTTGCTGTAGGCGTTTTGCTCGTTGTTCTGGTTCGTCTCCGACGTCTGGATAGAGGGGGCGGTGGACGACTGCGACGTCGACTGGCTGTTGATCTGGCCAATGGGGGCGGCAGCAACAAGGTTGGCGGTCGCGACGGAGGCGACGACAAAGGCGGTGAAAGAGCCGGAGAACTTCATCGTGTATGTGAAAGTGGAAAAGGGAAACGTTTAAGGGTTGTGGGAAAAACGTCGAAAAGTGAAAGAAAAAGGGATTAAAGACGTGGTGGTGAAAAGATGGTGGTAAAAGAGAGCGTGGGGATGAAGACCTAGGGGGGAGGGGTAGAAGGGGTTAGATGGCGCTAGCTAGGGGGGAGGAGAAAAGGGGATCTGGATAGAAGTAGGGGTGAATAGGGGATGGGGAAGGAGATGTTACCTGAATATTAGCTAAGAGGGGAGAGGAGAAGGGGAAGGGAGGAGGGATTGGGAGTGCTTGAGAAGAGTGGATGTGGAATGATGGAAAATGGTGGAGTACGGTCTCTCCGAGCTCGACTTTATACCATTTTGCGCGTGGCAGCGCAATGCCGAAGTGCCAAAGGAGTGGCTGGCTGAGTTGCTCGCTCGCTACGCCTGGGCCTAACCTGTCAGAGCCGAGGCCAAGCGGCCAACAAGAGAGGGCGCGCTGCGGAAACAATGCCGCCTGCTTGGCTCAACGGCGCACTCGAGGGAGCAAGGCGGAGCGGGGGCCGAAGGGCTAACCAGACGAGCGAGACAATCCGTCGGCAGCCTCCGTCTGACAAGCCACGCCGGCGACGCCGCGTTGGGTCGGAATCCAGCCGATTGGACATTGCCTCGACAGACGCACTATCCAAGGCTTGGGTGGACGGTTCGACAGGCGATGCATAAGCCCTACCTCTGGCTCGAGGCCGACAGTCGGAGAGAGCGAGCCCCGAGGCCAAGAGACGTTTTTGACAGCTGCAACACATCACGCTGCGGCGCTCACCGCGTATACCGGAAACCCGGATCCCATCTGGGTTGCTGGCTAGCCGACAAGCGCGAGTGTCGGTAGTGCTTGGTGGCGTTGGCGAGTGATGGTGCAACAACAGGGAGGGAGCGCCTAATAGCCAAGTCTTCGCCAACTGCGACGCACATTCAATTCTTGGGCCAACCCTGTAGCGACTATACAGTAGCAGGAAAGGCGACGCTCCACATTTTGACTCGCGATGCAGGCTGCGTGGGCAGGTACTAAATCTAATAGCCAGGTGAAGGTGGAATAACTGATTATTCTATTATTATCACTATTCTTAATGTGATCCGGCGGATACACTCTGGCGCTAATGCGTCTGCGGCACCAGGCTTGCAGATGGATTAATCTCCATCTCGCCACACGACGAATCGTAATTGATTTCAAAGTAATCTTAACAATACATCCCCAATAACAAATGTGTTGGTTTCCCCTTTTTGACAGCCCATACCCATGCAGAGGCGAAAACTGCATACCGGCAAAGGGTCGCTTGGTTTCCCGCCAACGGGGGTTGGAGCAGATCACAAACGTGCAGACAAGTGGGGATCATCGATGCACCGACTCGGTACAGACAGCGAGGGGCCACGCATGCTTGCAGCCCCCACAAGTATCCAGGCTGCCTGGCAAGCTGCATTTTTCCCTGGCCATCAAAGGTGTCGCTTGTTTCTCAATCTAATCGAGTCGCAAGGCAACACGACCCCCTCGCACTTGCACCACTTTGCTTAAACCTTTCCAGCCGCACATTGCAGCCGCACATTGCAGCCGCGCTTGGCCTAGTTCTTCGGCGTGGCCGCTCGTGTCGACGTTGGTCGGCGCGCCTGCTTCGATCTCGAGGGCAAGTACAGTCGGATCTCGTGGTTTCGCCCCATTCCCCTTGTGCCAGTGCTAACCCTACTTGACAGCGTCTTTCTCTGCTCGCACGAGTGGCGCATCGGCCGGCTTAGCTGCCGGGTAGACTCGCCCGCCAAGAGCGCCTTGTATTGTTCCACAGATACGGCCCGCCGCATGCCTGTAAGGGGAGGAAACCCACCTGGCAGTCAAGGCATCGATGTCACTCGAACTCCCAGCCCCCGACCTCGCCGGCGCCGCCCCCCTCGCTCGCTACACACTGACCCTACAGGAGTTCGCCGGTGGGCCGAGGTGCCACAAATCACGAAACGACGACTATCACTGCAAGCGAGGTACAGCTGCAAAGAACCTTAATCGTTCCCTGACAGCTCCATCACGCCATCATCGTGGCGACATAGCCCAATCAACGTAACACCCTGCCTAACCTATGCCACGCCGTCTACCACAAAACTGTGACTTTGTGTGCGCCGTGCGCGTAGCACGAGACGCAGTGACTGACCTTTAGAATACCTTTGTTTGGGTCTCTGCCGTACCGACGGCACCCTGACTGGACCTTTGCACCGTAACTCTGGTCACAGAGTCCCGACCTCTGGTGTGCTCAAAGATGCGTCGAGATGGGGACCATTGATGGTGAGCATATGTATCCATGCTGATGCCGGAACTTTGTAGCAAGTTGCGACACACCTAGGCAGCCATCTTATGTTTTCTTCGAGGCTGCTGTCACGGCTTGCTTCTTCATGGATCCTGGCATCGCAGAGCGACGTTGATACCAACCAATCCGTGTTGGAGCCGCAACTAACCGAAGCTTATTGCCCGCTTCCCGGACGGAACTCGGCTCGGCTGATGTGCAAAGACCGACAGTGTGCCGCCGTCCTTCTGCCTTATGCGTCGCGGCTTCGGCGCTTTTTCCTCATCACGATTTTTTGTCCTGATTTTCCTTTGAATTTTCTGCGCCGTTTTTCCTCCCTGCTTGACAGATACCGCGGTCGACAACTCGAGCTTCATCTTGACTTTAACGCCGCCTGAGCCCGGACCCGATCCTCGTGACACCGGCTTCGCTGTCCGCCTCGATCGCGGAAATCGGACCCTTCTTGGCACCCTTTAAAAATATAAATATGCGCAAAAGGCGCTCGCAAGTCATCGAGTACCATTGCACTTGCTCGGCTCGCATCCTTGTCCTCTTCCCTCAGGAGTGCCTACCGATACAGTTGATGTCGATGTTGAATTGCCCGCCGCCTCTAGTGCGCTGCAAGGGGCGTCCCCCTCACCCCCATCACCTGCGCTCCTTCCTGGTCGTAATGAATGTGATCTAAAAGCAGGCGGGACCGAACCGTGATGCTGTTTCTACTAGGCGAATGCGAGCAAGGGGTCTAGCATGGACAGAAGCTAGAGGAAGGCTCCCAAAAGGGCCCCGTACTGTCGGCGGCGGACTGCCAAACACGGTCCGAGTAGGCGAGGCCAACATCATCCACGTATGTCGCCAACGCTGTACGGGGCCGCCCGCGCCCCTGCTCGACGCTGCAGGTGGTCGAAGCTTGAAGCTCTTGACCGCAATGACGAACACGTCAAGCAGAGCGTGATTGCGGGGTAATGTGCCACTGCGACTACATTATAACAATGAATGGTTAGAATAGGGTCACTACATACCTTGACCCGATTTTGTATTGCGTTCTGTATACATCTCACCCATTGTCCACTTTCGACGCTCGCGTGATGCGTCCCTGACACGCGCAAACCCAGCTGCAGATGCAAAAAGCCTCCTTCCAACTCGACCGGACAGATGCTCGACGACTTGGCATCCTTCCGAACCAGGTGGAGTCAGGGGGCCAAGTTTAGCTACCTCTCTAACCCCCTGTTTCGCCGCAAGTGGCGGGCGCGTCAGTGGTGAGTCGTGGGTCTTGCAGCGCATCGCCTTGGCCTCTAGCACGTGTCATGTCGAGTTGACCGGCGCGTTGATGACGCCTTAGCTTCCTTCCAGGAGCCGCTCCGATCCATGCCAAGCAGATGCAAGGTCGGAGGAGGGGGGTTCTGTGCGTTCGCGTCACGCTTCTTCCCCATCCTACGCAACGTGCCGTCTTGGATGGTTGAGAAGCAGCGTCGCGCTGTGGAGTGGCGTGACTGACGCCGCGCCATAACGCCACTCACCATCCTTTGCCGGTTTTGCCGCTAGTCGCTCTCGAAACGAGAGAGAGCTTTGGCTTGGTCGAGGCCATTGCGACATCTCATCTTCTCAAAACACTACGGTCAATTGCGTTGGAACCAGCTTGGTGGCCCATCCATAATCAAGCTTGTATTTTAGCTAGGGACTGCTTGTCGTTTGGTCGTTGGTTGGGTGGATCTTGGCCTTTCCGGGTGGTGTTCAACTTGAGGTGAGTGTATACCTGGGTGTGTAAGCATAATATGTAGCTAGCTAACTAGACCCAACCTTTTTTCCTATTTCCAGACTGGTTCTTAGCAGCCAGAAGCAGATGTTCGGTCCGCAACACCTTAGACCCCACGCGTCCTCGGTAAACCCCACGCGTGCGCGTCCTTGGCGTTGAAAGTCACGAGCGTTGGTCTCGCTCGCTGCGGCTGATGCCAAGCGAAAAAAGCCGTTTAGCACGCTGCACACTGCACGCTCAACCTTGCACCGAGTTTGAGGCGAGACTCTCCTGACGACCGTGACGGATAGCTTATGCCGCTCCTCGCCCGGCTCCGTCGCCGTCTCGCTCCGTCCCTCTCCCCCGCCCAGCCCCTATTTCTCGCTCTCGCTATTCTTTCCTCTTTATTCTCGCCTTTGTCGCCTGGCCCAGCGCAAGAGCGAATGGCGTCCGCCTCTGCTTTTCATGCGATTGTAACATTGACGGCGACGGCAACGGCAAGGAGACTTAACGTTGCGGTAGAATCGCCGTTCTGCTTTGTTCCCTGCTGCCTGCAGCGGCGGATCTTCCGAAAGATGGCAAGGATCACCCGAACCCTTAGCCTCTTGGCTGCGCATCGCCCCAGCTGCACATGAATCGTTTCTGCCTCGCACGTCGCCCGTGAGATGCGAAAGGTCGCGGTCATATCGGGGCACCAGAGGGACAGCCGGCAAGTTGAGGGAAGACGAGCTAGCGGCGGATGGCATGGGAAACAGTCGCGTTTCTTGCTCACAATGAGCAGCTTCGGGAGGCGGCCATGCCGACGGCGCGGCCACGGTAGGCAAGGCGCGAAGGCACGAAGGGTGACTGAAGGGGGACGGCATCGGCGAAGCCTGCAAGACACGGCTCGAATTGGGTAGCCGCAACGGCCGGAATGGCTGGCTTGCGAAGCAGAGCGACGCTCCCGAATGGGATTCTGGAAGCTGCAGGCATCGTGGCCGTCACGTTGGGCTAGAGCTCAAGGTTGTGGCCCAATGATGCTCCAAGACAAAAGAAGAGCTCGAACGGCTCGTCCCGAACTGCTATCGGCTCGTCAAATTCTTGCTGACTTCTCGTTCCGAACTACAATCGGGTCGTGCGCTTCATGCTCTTGGTTCCGAAGTCTACCGAAACGGGGTCGACGGCGGCGTTGCGACGACGACCACGCCGCCGTCAGGTACCAACACTAACGCCACTTTTTCATGACTATAGGGTCCTGGTTGAGGTGCAGCGATCCTCTTCGTTTTTGGACGGAAGCCCCGCCGAAAACAAGGCTGCATGTGGCGCGGGGGGATAGGTTGGGCCAAGGTGGCTGAGCACAGAGGGAAACCAGCGACCGTTGACAGGGGCTGGGCGGGTGAGGCGAAGGGCGTATCCAGTAATCCAGTTGGGATGTTTTGATGGAACGGGTGTGCCGGCGTCTATACTAAACCCTCGCCCCTTGCTCGCTTCGACGCCCTCCCCACTTTCGCTTCTCTCCACCTCGCACTCTTCCCTCTCTCCCTCCCTCTTCCCTCCCTCTTCCCTCCCTCTTTCCCACCCTCTCTCCCCATCCCCCCTCGCATCCGCACCACCCCTTGCTTCTCCCTCCTTCTCCTGACGTCAACCTCCGCTCTCAACGCCCTCCCTCTCCTTGGTCCGCCCCCAATCCCATCCCCCATCCCCAACTCCCTGTCCTGCGTCTACGCTCTTTTTCTCTCTCATTCCTCGCTCCTTGGCACCAACTGCCATCACTCTCTTTACCACAACAATCTTTACGCCACGCTCCTTTGCATCCATCGTTCCTCTAGACCGTCGGTTCCACAACCGGTACCACCATCCTCTCCCATATCGCAATCACCCCCACACCCTAGGCTACACCACCATCTCTACAATGACACGTTCGGCACCGCGATGGATCGCCTCGGTGGTGCTAGTTGCGCTCGCCATCTCCAGCCGCTCGAACTTCTTGACCCTAGTCGAGGCGAACGCAGCCCCAATCCTCTACCAGCCCCGCCAATTAGGTAGCACGCCCCTCATTGTCTTTGGTGACTATCAGAACGGCAACAACAATCAGCTAGGCAGCGGCAACTCGCAAGCCTCTTGGTCCAAGTCCAACGTCAACGGCAACGGCAACTCGCTCACCCAGGGCTCCAACGGTGTCTCCCAGTCCCAGTCGGGCTCCGGCAACGCCTTTCCTCAGCAGAGCGTCGACCAATCCGTCAGCCAGAGCGTCAGTCAGGGTGGCGGCACGGACCAGCAAGTCAACCAGCAGGTCGATCAGCAAATCGCCCAATTGAACGGCGCGCTGCAGCAGGCCAACCAACAGGTCAGCCAGGAGATCGGTCTTCTTGGTCCGGGTCCAGGCCCGTCGCCACCTCCTGCCACCCAGGAGGTCCACCAGGAGGTCGTCCAGCAAGCCGATGCAGCAGGCAACGGTTCCGCCGACCAACACGTCGATCAGAAGGCTGTCCAACAGGGCTCCGGCACCGGAGTGGCGGAAAGCCAAAAGGTCGACCAATCCGTCAAACAGGAGAGTCCGATCGCCAGCCAGCCGGCCAGCCAGACTGGGGCCAAGCCCGAAGGGCCACCGGCCGAGGTGCAACAGGACGTCAGCCAGGTGGCTGAGCAGAAGCAAGACAGAGCGGCGACGGCGGACCAGAAAGTCCACCAGGACGTTGTCCAGTCTAGCGCTTCCGGTGGATCGCAAAAGGTCGAGCAAAAGGTCGAGCAGACGTCAAACCAGTCCAGCGGCGGCAACGTGAACCAGGTGGCGAGCCAGCAAGTGACCCAGCAAGCGACTCAGGCGCCTCCGCCGAGCCCGCCCGCGCTTCAACCTGCGCCCCAGCCTTTGCCTCATCCGGTTGATCAGCAGGTCAGCCAGCAGGTCAGCCAGCAAGCCGGTGCACCGCCGCCGCCGCCGCCCGGCTTGTCCAATGTACAGGCCACTAGCCAGCAGGCGATGCAGCAGGCGATGCAGCAAGCATTGCAGGAGGACCAGGCCGGCGGCTTCCCCATGGATCAGATGGCGAGCCAGGCCATCGGCCAGCAGGCGATCCAGACGGGAGCCGGTCCGATTGGACAGGACGTCAATCAGCAGGCGTTCCAGCAGATGATGCAGCAGCGGCGGCGACGCAACCCCAGCTTCCACAATGTCCATTCGGGCTTCCGGATGGTGCGGATCTGAAGTCCTGCCCACGCGTAGCTCCCGGCTCCGACGAGGGTTCATCCCCTCCCGCCGGCGCTGGTCAGACGCCGCGCTACGTCTGTTTGCCGGTTCTTCTGCTTTCTCCGTTCCGAACGTCTCCTGCCTCGTCGTACTTTGCCTCTTTCTCGTCGTTTTCGTTTGAGCTATGCGCTGCTCGCTAGATTCCCTGCTGCTATTTGGTACTCAAGCGGCTCTTGCTAACTAAAGGAAACCTATACACGTCGCTTGTCGCGCTTTCCCCCCTCCGTTGTCGCTTTTGTCTTGAACTCTCTTGTTTAGGCACAACTTTGCTATCACTCTCGTTTACTTTGGAACCGTTGGCGTATCCCCAAGCTCTCTTTTTCAACCCTGGAACTCCGATCTTTATGAGGCGCGCCACTGCTGCAGCCCCCTCTAGCCTTGTTTATTACCTCTTGTCCCACCTTTGGCAATAATAAAATAGTTAGCGAAGAATCAACGGGTGCACCCCTGGTGCGTCGAATGAGATGGACAGGAGAATAAACGCGCGGCAACGTAGAGGAAAACACGACTCGGCACGGCGCAAGGCCCGGGGGCAGGTTGGTTGAACAGGATCTTGGTGCCACAGTGACGGTTGGACCTCAGGTGCCACTTAGGATTCGACGGTTTGCACAATTCCGAGGGAGTTGAGGAATCACAATGCACCAAAGGAGGAGAGGACGCTGGGCGGTGTACCCCCCGCATGGCGCACCAAGGGCCGGAATACAGTCGAGTCGGTTGTGCCTCGTCGGATGAAAAGCTCGAGCCTTGGTGCGCATGCAAGCTGCACTGCACGGCGCGCAATTGACAAGTGCCAAACGCGCGCCGTGCAGATCGCGCTCTGCCTCACCCAGAAATTGCGTTTTCAAATACCCAAAATCCCCCGAATCCAGTTGGGACGAGGCAAGGTGGGTACAGTGGGACATGCCGAGTGGATGTTGGGTTGGGTGGCGAGGTGCGTCTCTACTCCCCCGTAGAGGGTTGCTGGGGCATGCTTCCGCCTCGTACCCGCAATGGCTGGCAGGCAAGGTCGACCGTCGCCGCTGGACTCAACTGCGAAAACCTTAAGGTCGTCACCATCCTCTTGGCTTTCTTCATCCACCTTCTGCCTCTCCACTTTCCACTCCCATTTCCCTCCCCCCTCCCTCCTCCACGACCTACCCAACTGCTACACGCCACGATGCACATCAAGTCCCTCTTTCCGCTCGCCCTCGTCTTGCTCGGCACCAGCCCCGCGCTGTGCTCTCCGCTGCCTCTCGCTTCGCAGCTCTCCTCGGCCCTCGGTTCCGGCGGCCACTCGACCCAGACCCAAGACAACGACTACAGCGGTGTCGCACCCGGTAACTCGGTCGTCAACGGTGGCGGTGCGTCGGCTTCCAACGCCGGGTACGGTGGAAGCATCAACCAAGCCTCCAACGCTGCTCCCGCCGCTGCTGGGTTTCCCAGCTTTCCGTCCGGCTGGAAGAGGAGCCCCGGTGGGTTCCAGAGCGGTTCGACAAAGGGTCACGGCGGGACGGCTTACAGCCACCAGGACAACGATCTGAGTGGGGTGCAGGATGGTAATGAG
>JALNIF010004281.1:0-11075 GCA_026284005.1 Thecaphora frezii | reverse complement strand
CGCGGTACCGTCCCAGCTCTAAAACGCCCTCCTCGTCGTCCTGGTCGACGCGCCGCGAAAAGTAATATTTAAAATAAAAAAAACAAAAACCAAAAGGGCAAAAAAAAAAAAAAAAAAAAAAAAAAAACACCCATGGCGAATCGGACCAGGGCCCGTGTCGGAGAACCAAAAAGAGGCCAAGACCACTTCTACGGTAGATGCAAAGTCGTAGCGTCATGAAGACGGCGGTATCGATGGCGGTTGCGGCGGCAATGTCAGCGGCGGCTAAGCGAAAGGAAAGGAAGGGAAGGAGAAAGGGGGGGGGGGAGAGAGAGAAAGGGCGAGTGCGCATTCTAGTGATAGTACTGTTTCGAGTCGCGGTAGGCGCTGCCCATCGGGATACCGGGCATCGGCGGCAGTGGCGTGTTGGCGCCGGCGGGGAGCCGCGACTCGCGCCTCCGATCGGCCGGACGCGCTCGCGCCGGCGATCCGCCGACGGCCTGGGTCAGCGTGTTCATCGTAGACTGCGAAGCGGTGAGGCGGGCGCAAAGAGGGGATGGGATGACAAAAAGAGTGAGCGGGAAAGGGAGCCGCTTCCATCAGATGACCGGACCGTGAGCATCCGGCGCCGCGGAGGCTGGAGATCGGGGGCCGGGGAGATGTAGCCGTCGACGGCGTCACTCACCATCTGCTGCGTCAAAAAGTCGCCGGTGCCGGGCCTGAAAACGTATAGCGCCGTAGCCGCGTGGGGTCGAGCAGAAAAGAGGGCCAGATCCGTCAGCGTCCAAGCAGCGTTCGTGGGACAAAGTTCGCCAAGGCAATAGTCGGCCAGGGGACGCGCGCAGCGACGACTCACCTCATCCTGAGAATCTTCATGGCCATGTCGGTGTTGGACGTCGACTCCTCGTCCTTCTTTTCCTGCTTCCGCTTCTTGATGGTGCCGAGCGAGCGCTGATTGAGCACCGACTTGTTCTTGGACCGTTGCGTCGGTGCCTTTCGCAGCCGCGCCTGCATGCCGCGGACGCACTCCATCATCAGGTCGTCGGTGCTCTGGTCGTGCAGCAGCAGGTACGACAAAATCTCGCGGTACTTGGGGCCCTGCAGCACGTCGAGCGGTACGCCGTGCGTCACGCCCGTCTCGGCGTCGAACGCGTTGAAGTAGTTTTTGAGGAACCCGAGCCACTTGAAGACGATGTCGACCTCCTTGTCGCTTAGCTGATGCATGTCCGACGGCGCGTCCGACAGTGGCGGGACTAGGATGCCCTCGATGATGTTGAGGACCTCCTTCCATACCTTGGTCAGCACCAGCTGCGCCTCGTCGTCGCTCAAGCTGCTCTTGAGCGTACCCAGGCACTCGTCGAGGTAATCTAGCAGCGGCGTGATGGCCGCCTCGATCTCGTGGTCCGACAGCTGCGCCGGTCGGTTCTTGGGTTTCTCCGACTCGACCGGCGGGATCATGGACGTGCTAGCGCTAGTGCTCGCCAGCGCCGACGCGTAAAGCGCCTTGACATTGCCCAGCGCCTTGTCCAGGTTGATGCCGCTCGACTTAACCAAAGTCTTGAGCACCGACCGTGAGAGGCATTGGCGGATAAACATCGACATCTGCCGCACGAGGAGAAAAGGAGGTTAGAGACAACGTTGAAAGCTCAGACAGAGAGCTGGAATCGGCGCTGATGCCGCTTTCGACTCCGTCTTTCTGGAAGGCTGTCCCGCGCGAACTCACCTTGTCGACAATGATGCGGACCATGTCGCTTTCAGCTCGCTTGAGCGACCGGAAGCCGCGTCCAAAGTAAAAGAGGATATCGTCCCGCTCACCCTCCATGCTGACCCGCAGCAGCAGCCGCCCCTGTGTATCGAGGTCGAGCCAGAGCTCGTGAGACAAGAAATCGCCAAAGTACCGCGGATCTAGCCGCAGGTAGGCTCGGCCGCAGAGGTTGTGGTCGCCCACCAGCTTGCGGTCCCACACCGTTGCCGCCAGCCACATGGACTGGTCGACGTGGACGTCAAACACCTCTTCCCACCGCGGCTCGGACGTCTCGTAGATCGTCCGCGTCTTGGCGATCTTTTTGCCGCGCTCGTCGCTGAGCGTGACGAACGAATCGATGCGCGCATTGGCGCTCGAGTCGCGGATGGGCTGCAAGTTCTCGCCGAGGACGATCTTGATCGAGAAGATGAAGCGGTCCCGCTGCACCTTTTCGGGCACCTCGGGGGCATGGTTCTTGATAATCTCGCTCTGCTTGTCGGCGTCGATCTTGGTGTAGAGCTTGTCCAGCAGCACCCGCGCCGCCTCGATGTTGTTGAGCTTAACGCAAGAAACGTCCTGGAAGTGGAAAGGCTCCACCTTCTTTTCTCCCGAGATCGTCTGGCGCGCCTTGACCATCCAGGCCGACTGCTTTTGCAGCCCCTCCTGGCTATCGGCGCTTCGCGGAAACATTTCCTCCATGAAGAGCTCCTCGACCCGGCTGCAGTACTGCTCGATCGACCGGCTGATGATCTTGGCCAGCGAAGTGAGGAACCTCGCATTTTGGTACTGGTCCGGCCACTTGAGCGACTGGATAAAGTCGACCGGCTGCTGCAGCGCGCCAAAGAGGTCGTCGATCGAGCTGCTGTGCGCCGCACCTTCGCTCTCAATCGGCGTGAAGCCGTCGGTGGCGATCGCGTTGGTGACCCACTCGCCCGTCTTTCGCTCCGTGTTGACGAGCCAGTGGCGGATGTGCGGCTCGAACCAATCGGTCAGGCTAAAGTTGATCTCAATCTCGGGGCAGAACGCCTCGTGCATCTTGAGGAGCGCCTTGACCTTTTTGTAGAGCGCAAAGATGTCCTCGAACGCGAGGGGATCCTGCTCCCGTGTCGCGTGCTCGATAATCTGGCCCCGCATCGAGTCGAGATCGTCGAGGTAGAGCGGCACCTGCTTCTCGAGCACCAGCGAGACGGGGTCGATCGAGCCCAGCACCGGCTCGGGATACCGCTTGTCGATCCGCTGCGCCCCCTTTTCGAGCCACTCGAGCAGCTGCACCAGCGGCACCACCTCGTTGGACACGGCCTGGGAAAAGAGCTCCGTCGTCTTGGCCGTATACTCGTGGATAGCCATGATGCGGATCGCGTCCTTGAGCTCCTCGACGTGCTTCTCGAGCTCGACCGGCTCACGGTGGAGCTCCTTGTCGGCCCGGACGTGGCCCGACTGGTGCAGCTCCTGGATCATGGTAAAGTAGGGCTCGACCTCCTCCGGCTCGACATTGTGGATGTCTTGGAAGGTCTCGTAGAGGAAGCGGATAAACGTCTCAAAGAGCGACGAGTAGACGCGCACCAGGTGCCGCTGCTCGGCCAGCATCCAGGCGGAAAAGTCGTCCTCCGCCAGCATCCTCTGGACGGTGCCGAGCGCCTCAGAGATGCAGTCGAGCGGCACCTCACCGCGGTCGTACTTATACTTGATCACGTCGAGGTTCGCCACGGCGCGGTACGGCGGCATCAGCCTCCAGCGTTTGGCGCACTCGTCCAGCAGGTCGATGTGGTGTTTCGAGAGGATGCTCAGCGACACCTCTTCCTCCTCCGGCTGGTGCTTGATCTGCTCGAGGTCGTAGTCGATGCAAAGCTCGAGGCTCCGCTTGTAGTACGCCTTGGGATCTGGCGGGATATAGACCATCGAGCCAAACGTCTCCTCATCCTGGTCGTCGATGGCGTCGCTGATAGCCTCGGCGTCCGGCGGCTCAGCGCCATTGGCCGCCGCCGCCGAAACCTCTGCAGGCGCTACGCCCATCGACTCCGGGCGGCCCGACTCCGGCTTCTTGAGGCCCGGGATGTCTTGGGACGTGCTCTTGAGTAGGTCCGGGTTGAGCGAGCACATGTCCATCATCATCTGCGACAGGGTTGACAGCTCGTGCGTCCGCCACCGCTGGTAGGCCTCGTCGCTCTCAAAGTCCTCCCTGCGCCCCGGCCAGGGCTGCTGCAGGTTGATGTTCTTGACGCAGTGCTTGAGGTCCGTCATTGCCGCCTGCTCGGTGCACGTCTTCCTGACGAAGTCGACGTCGCGATGCAATTGGTCGACGTCGACGTTGAATAGGCGGCCGATCGTCTGGATCAGCACCGAGTTCTCGACGGGATTGCCGCCTGTTGCCATGGTGCTGGCTGAGCTGGCGCGTCGGTTGCGGTTGGCAGAACTGGCAGCAGCAAAGGCAGACGGTGCAACCGGAGCGTTGGACCCGCCGGCGGCGGCGCCGTTCTGGCTCGTCGAGGTCGCTGGGGCCAGCTTGGCCGAGTAGCCATCAAGGCGCTCGGTGAGCTCCTTTGGGACGCCGCTCACCGTCTTGAGGCAGTCGCGGATGATGCGGACAAAGTGGCCGACTTGGTTGTTGAGCTCCTCCTTCCACTCATCGCCGGGAAGGCGCTTCTTGAGGCTCGCCTGCGCCGTGGTGACGAATATAAGGATGAGCTCTTCGATCTTGCGGTTCTCCTTCATCTGTTTCTGGAAGGACGCCTCCTTGAAGGTGCCGTAAAAGATGCCGATGGTCTGCCTCAGCGATTGATCCTTGAAGTTGGGATCTCTCCCCATGGCGATCAGCTCGAGGCGGTCGTTGAGGCGCTTGATGAGCTTCTCGGGAAAGCGCGCTGCCTTGGAAGAGGAGCCGCCGACGTCGCGGACCATGTCTGCGAGTCCGGAAAGGCTCATCCAGGCATCCCCCCTGCCGCTGCCATCCGATGTCCGTTTGGAGGAGGTGGTGGTGGATGAGTGGCTGGGGCCAGAGATGCTCTCGCGCGCCTTGGCCGCCTTAGCCTCGGCCCTCGACTGTCCGAGGTAATGGTGGTAGGCTACCTGGAGGAGGAACTGTAGCAGCGCGCAAGCGGGTCGGTACGGCTCGGTGGCAGTCGATGCGTCAGCCGCGGATTGGTGATGCACGACTGCGGCGAGAAGGGCATGGGCGTGTACTTACGACGTAGACGTCGCCGTCCGTCATCCTCTCCTTGGCGCTCATGTTGCTGCGGGTGCTTCGCGTCGTCATGCTGGGCGGTGGAGACCTGGCAAGAGGTGGTAGCGCACGATGAGGCTAGACGCAAAGGTCAGATCCGTAGGAAGGGGCCAGCCGCTCTCCAGGTGCGCTTTGGCTGCGCGCAGTGGCTGTAGCCTCTGCGGTGAAACGACCGACGGATACAGGCGCTGCAGAGCAGAGGTCGAGGGCCCGGAGGAGGGTCCCTCGATTCGACAGGATGAGGTGCTTCCGGGACGAGCCGGAGTAGAAGAGGCGGCGGCAGTGGCGGGAGTGAAGGCGACCGGGAGGGCCGAGCTCAGGTTAGCACGGCAAGCCCGATCGCTTCTTCCGAACACGCAGTCGGCAGTAGAGTAGAGGGACGACGACGGCAGCGTCGGCAACGTCGGCAGCGGCTGATAGGCGAGCCCGACGAGCTTGGCAAGACAAGTCGGCCACACGAAAATCGGCGTAGCGCAGATGGCCCAGCGCGAACGGGGCGTAGTCGGCTGGCAATGGCGATTGTGCCTGCTGCTGCTACTGCCGTACCAGCGACGAGGGCCGACGTTGACGAGGAAGGCGATGCTAAGGCGTCGGAGAGTGTCCGAGACGAAACCAGGTCGAAAGCGGCGGCGGAGCGAACGGGCAAAGGTGGTCGAGGATGGTCTAGAATGGTCGAGAGAGAGAGCGTGGTGACGTGCACCGGAGCGCTGAGATGTGGAACTGGTCCGGGTGTGGCGGGTGAACCGAAGAGGAGAGGCCCAAAGGGATGGGCAACGGGATGCGGACCAAGGAGCCCCGACGGTCGTCACTCGAGTGTGTATCGAGGAGAACAAAAAGAGCGGCAAAGCGTGCAAAGGCAAAACAGCAGAAAGCCCGGCCCAACCACAAACGCAGGCTGGCTCAGCGGAGGGCGTCGAGGTCGAGTTAAAGTCACACCCAGTTGGAGGCGCGGCTTTCGGTCTGTGCGTCGGAAAGTCAGCCTCGACCCACATCGTCACAGCCACGCCTCGGATCGCCTCTGATCCCCGGCGGTCTCGTCGCCGCGCCGCCATCCTTTGGTGTGCCAGAAAGGGGGGCTTTGAGCGTAAGCAAGCTGGCCACTTTTTCGCGCAGAGCGACCCACTACTCTCTGCATAGTTATCACTATTCAACTGTTTTGAAAAGGCGAGATCAAGGCGAGCTAATACTCGACGCTGACGCGCTTGGGAAGGCTATGGCTTGAGCTAACAAACCTAGTTGTCTGCAAGCACCGAGGCGCAGCAGCTGGTGTGCGGACTGGCCAGGGCTAAGCGAAGGGCCGCAACGGCTTGAATGGGCTGCAAGCAAAAGCCACGCTAAGCCACGCAAAGCCACGCAGATGCAATGCGTCTGCGTTGAGCAGCGCCAAAGAAACTCGGCAAAGGCCAACAAAACACGAGCAGAAAGAAACTAAGAGAGGCAGACCGAGAGGTGAATAGAGAGTGTTGTGAGCGGTCACCAACGCTAACCACACAACACAGTCAGGGCCGTGGTGAATAGCTGCGTGCAGAAGAGTGTGAAATGAACGCTTAGAGTGATAGAACCGTCCTGTCGACTGTGGCGCGCGCGCTCGCTCTCCTCCCTTCTCTCTCCCTCTCTATCTTCCTCTTTCTAACCGCCACCGCCACCGCCAACCCTCTGGTCCTCCTTTACGCATCGATCGCCCCAGCTTCCACCATCCACAGCATAGCCAAAATGGCCTCCGCCGAGGACACCGACGACCTCTACGCCGACCTCTACGCCGATGATGCCGGCGACGCCCACGACATCGGTCCCTCGGACAACGCCCACGACGACGATGGCGAAGAAGACGACCTCATCATGTACCAAGACGACAGCAAGCCCTACTCCTCCGACCCAAAGTCCTCCAAGGCCCCCTTCATCCCCCCCGCCACCGGCAGCACCACCACCCAGAGCACCTCTTTCATCCCACCACCTCAGCCAGCAGCATCCAGCCATCAGCAACAGCAACAACAGCAGCACAAGCAGCACTATGACCAGCAAAGGCCACCGAGCAATGGCACGCAGCCGTCGCAGCAGGCCGGCGCCATCAAGACCGAGGATCCACCCGCCACGGCACGATCGGCCGGCGACGGCGCCAAGGAAGGCGAGACCAGCGACAGCTCCAAGGCCATCTTGCCGCACGAGATGCGAGAGGAAGGGTGAGTTCCGACCGTCCAAAGGAATGGCAACGCATCACACAGTCACCATCCTTGTGCGCAACTAGTGGCTCGCTCCATTTCGCCGAACGGTCCGCCTCCCTCTTCTGGCGGCGAGCCCGCTCTCCAGGCGCATGGCTGCTGTAGGCTCTAGTGCCTTTGCATACAGCAACGAGCCGTTGTCCCTTGAGAGATCTAAGCGGTGCTGGCGCACCGATCTTGACGCAGTCGAGCGCGGTACGATACCCTAGTTGCGCCGAATCCCCCGACGAACGTCGCTCCTTACATACACGCACACGCACACGCACACGCACATGCACACACGCCCCGTAGCGACGACCTCCCGACCGCGTAGAGCCCGCATCCGTCATCGTCGTCTCCTCCGT
This sequence comes from Thecaphora frezii, assembly GCA_026284005.1. Lineage (NCBI taxonomy): Eukaryota > Fungi > Basidiomycota > Ustilaginomycetes > Urocystidales > Glomosporiaceae > Thecaphora > Thecaphora frezii. The sequence continues at coordinate 3,569 of JALNIF010004281.1, read as the reverse complement.
AGTCTCTTGTGCCCAGTCATTGACTCCCACTTGTCTTTCGATTATCGCACCTCGCTCTACCACGTCTATCTCATTCGGTACATCGGCCTCCGTCCTCCTATCCGCCGTCGTCGCCCGTTCGCGCGCTTGAACGGACGATGTAATCATCGTGGCCTCTTGCATACCACGCCGGGACCTATATTGCACGCAATGCAATCACCATATCCCCGCGAACCAAAACGACGCGTCGCCTCTTCTCTGGCGCTGTGCATCTCCTCTGGCGACGTTCTGCAGCAAAATGTTTGTCGGCGGACTCAATTGGGACACCACAGACGGTAATTATCTCCCGCTGGTACAGCTCAGCCCGACGCAGCCCGGTCCCTTTTGCCGAACGGGCCAGTCGTGGCATAGATGACTTTGCGTCGCGCCGCTTTGCCAGTCTCACTTTCCGCGCCTACCCTGTGCTGACGATACGTGGCCCTGGATGCCTCTGCCCTGCTGGTATCCCACCGCCTTTCCGTACCATGTCCGTTTTGCCCGCGACAGAGTCGTTGCGCAACTACTTCTCGCAGTTTGGCGAGGTAGAGCACTGTACCATCATGAGAGATGCGCTGACGGGGCGGTCGAGGTGCTTTGCGTTTCTGACGTTTGTCGACCCCAAGGCGGTTAATACGGTCATGGTGCGCGAGCACTTTCTCGACGGCAAGGTGGTGAGTAGGCGGACCCGCTTATGTCTGCTCGTCCTCCGAAGTCGCTCGGAACGAGGGTCCGACATGCTGATGGCACCTCTGCGTTGTGATTATGTACCTTCATGACTTGCCCTTTTTGCTTTTACCTTCTCTTCCTCACCCCTCTATGCCTACAGATCGATCCGAAGCGTGCGATCCCGCGACCGGAGCAAAACGTGTCTCGCTCGCAAAAGGTCTTTGTGGGCGGCCTGCCGCAGACGGTGACGCCCGAGTCGTTCCGCGCCTACTTTGAGCAGTTCGGTGCCGTGATCGACAGCACGTGCATGATGGACAAGGAGACGGGCAACCCGCGCGGCTTTGGCTTCGTCACATACCAGGACGACTCGAGCGTGCAGCACGTCCTCAGCATCCAGCCGCTCAACTTTGAGGGCAAGATGGTCGAGGTCAAGCGCGCCCAGGCCAAGAGCGACACCGCCGGACTACGCGGTGGCCAGCGGTTCGACGGCGGTGGACGCGGTGGCGGCGGTGGTGGCTTTGCGGCGGGCGGCAGCCATGGCATGGGCGGCGGTGGTATGGGCGGGATGGGGCCCATGGGCATGGGCATGGGTATGGGCATGGGCAACGGCGGCATGATGAACCCGATGATGAGCCCGATGGCGGCCATGGGTATGATGGGCGGCGGCGGTGCTGCTGGCGGCGGTGCAGGAGGTGGCGGTGGAGGGCCGGGCGGAGGCGGCGGCGGCGCTTTCGACCCACAGGCGATGGCGCGGATGTACCAGCAGATGGGCTGGGGATCGGCCAACTGGAACCCGCAGCTGGCGTGGCAGCAGATGACGGCGGGTATGGGCGGCGGCATGCCGGGCATGGACATGGGTATGGGCAGTATGGGAATGGGCATGCCCGCCATGGGTGGTATGGGCGGCATGGGATTCGTGCCACCCGCGTCCGGCGCCGGTGGCGCCGGTGGCGGTGGCGGCGGCGGTGGCAAGTGGGGGCCCGGCGGAGGTGGCGGCGGCGGCGGTGGGGCCGGAGGATCAGCAGGAGGGACGGGAGGCTGGGGCAGCCCGCAAAGCCGCAACGGCGGAGGATATCGGAGGGACAGCAACCGCAACGGCCCGCCACCGCCCAACGCCGCCGGCCTGCCGACTCGGCCCGTGAGCGGAAGCCCACCCGCCCATGGCGGCGGCGGCTACGGCAGGGACCAAGCGAGGGAGATGTCGCCGAGCCAGCGCAACCGCGACGACGCTCATAGGAGGGAGAGGTCGCCCAGCCGCTCCAGCCGCCACTACGATGGCGGAAGGGGACATCGGTACTAGTTTCGCCATTTCCCCCAACTGCCCACTGCAAACCAACATAAAGGTACGACTGCGACGAGGGGGAGGGTAGACATGGGACCGAGATTGTATCTATAGTGGCGTGGCGAGCTGGGACGCAGACGCAAACACATACGATGTTCCCGCGCCACAGCTCAGAGACGACGGGCGGCATTTGCATTTACCATTGGGACACTTTGGCCGGCAGCAACGGACGTGGCGCCCCCCGCGGAGAAGCAGATAGAGTGTTACGGAGAGACAGATGAAAGACGGTCTACGACTCTTGCTTCCTGACCTCGTTGCCGTTCGCTTTGTCTTCGTGCGGCTCGTCCTTGTCTGCCTCCTTTTCTCGCTTGTGCTCATCCTCTTTTTTGTCCTTCTCCTCCGCCTTCGCCTTGGCCCCATGCTCCTCGTCCGCTACATCCACCTCATCCGCCCTCTTTCTCGCCTCTTCCACCTGACCTTCAACATCCAACCCCACAAGCACGTCCAACGTCCTTGCAAACCACCACCTAGCGCACTCCGCCTCCTCCCCCTCCTCCCTAGCCTCGTCCAGCGTAAACCCGACATGTTCGCCCACCTTTCTCGCCAGCTCGTCTACCACCTCTCCCTCCCCGCCCTCCGCTTTCAGGATCCCCAACCTTCTCGCCGCATCGAGCGCCCTGTCGTCGGCAAACGGAAACACTTCTTTCCACTGCACCTGCACCCTTCTCAAAAAGATCTCCGCCGCCGTCTCACCAGCGCCTTTGATCTGCTTCACCGTCTCCTTGATCGCCTTCGCCACCTGCTCTCGCTGCCCCCTCTTCCCTTCTTCCACCTTCTCTAGTGCCTTCTCCCTCATCCCTTTAAGATCATCCACCACCTCCTCTTCCCACCCCCTCACCTGCCTACACAGCTCCACCACCTGCTGTGCCGACTTTTCCTTATGCTGCGTCCTCGCCGTCCACAGTGCCTCTCTCACTCCTTCCTCTCCCACACTCTCGATATCCGCCACTGTCCTCAACCAAAACGGTCCATTGAGTAGGGTCTCGATAGCGCGAAACTGGAGACGATGCGAGATGGGTTTGCTGATCAGCACGCTCGCCAGCAGCGTCTGGAACGGCGTCAGGTCCGAGTTCGGGTACGTGAGTCGCTTGGTGCTCGACTCGTCGTCGTTGCGGGGGATTTTGCTGTGGCCGCTTCCGGGCCGGGGCGCGGGGCGCGTCGCACCGTCGTCGGAGGCGGTGGAGGAGGGGGAGACGTCAATCTCACCACGCCCCGGTGGAATGGAAGGGTGGGCGAGGGTCCAGCAGGCGGAGGTGTGGAGGAAGGTGAGGATGTCGTGGTACTTTTTTCGTCCCTTGGTCGGTCCAAGAGGGGAGAAGGGGGGGTTGGCTGCTTTGGCTTTCTTGACCTCCTGGTCGTCTTTGTCCTCCTCCTCCTCCTCCTCCTCCTTCTCCTCCTCCTCCTTCTCCTCCTCCTCCTCCTTGTCCTCCTCCTTAGCCTGCTTAACCTGCTTCTCCACTGGCTCCACCCCAGCACCCTTGTGGTCGGCCGAAGCCTTCCTCTTCTTCGCACCTTCCACCTTTACCCCACCGCCCTTTGGACC
>JALNIF010004265.1:0-11306 GCA_026284005.1 Thecaphora frezii | reverse complement strand
CCCCCCCCCCCCCCCCACCCGGATTGAGGCTGCTTCGGAGAGCCGAACAGATAGGCTCGGGCGGAGAACCTTGTCGCTCAAGCGTTCGTATAAAGACGTGGGGAGCTGGGACCGCTCGCGCATAGTTGTTGCTCTCGAGGCTGTTGTTTCGCCCCGCCGTTCCTTGGGCCGGTTACCACCGGCGACGAGGTGACTCGGTCTCTTGCCGAGCGATGGACCTGGATAACAGCTTCAGAGGTGCTACCAGACACATGCCCTATAAATGAGGTGGGCCCTTCTCAGGGCCCGGTGCTAGCCCCAGTGGTCATATGGACAAAGCCTCTCCCACCTTACGGATGCGTTCGGGGCCCACCTGGTCCGGCCTCATTTTGCCTCGTGGCCGTCGCTATCACAAATCCCGCGTGTGTTCATCCCGTTCCTCCATTCCCGCATCGACACTGCACCGGAAGTGATCGCAGGCTCCTTCAAGCATCCGCGCTCCTGAAAGCAATGGCTGCGACCATGTCGTCGTGGAATGCCCTCGGACAATAAAGCTGACTTCCTCCCTCACCGCTTCTCCTGCCACCCCACTTGCTTCTCGCCCAGCCCCTCGCACGAACTGCTCCCGTCCAAATATCCGTCTACTTCAGGTCTCTTCCGACAGCCACGACCATTCTCCAAGCTCCACCTGGTCGAGCTCTATCCACCGATACCGCCGGCAGCTGGGGCTTTGAACGGGGTACACGCCGCATAGCACGACGATGGGCTTTTTTGACGTCGGCTCTATGAGGAGCAAAAAGGGCGGCGCCGAACTCACGGCCGAGATGCGTCAGCAGAGGAGGCGAAACGATGAAATGCTCGCGACGAATCTGGGACTTGGCACGGAGATCGGCGGTCGAGGGACCACCAAGTCCAGTCGGGACCGACTTCACGACGACTTCGTCACGGGTCGCGGTGGACCGCCGCCGCCGCCGCCGTCATCGCTGGGCACCACGTCGAAACGTGACGGAATGAGGAGGAGCAAGCTTGAGCGGATGATGGGCGCCGATGTGCCGTTTCCGGACTCTTTTGCGGGCCCCGGCTCTGATCGACGGACTGTGGGTGGTGACATCTCGAACCACCAAGGACGCGGCCATGGCCACGGTCATGGGGCTGCCAATGGCTCTTCCCTCTACGTACCGAAGTCCAAGGGTGCCTTTGATTCGCTTAGCGACCATTCCCCTCACGCACGAGGCCACCATGAACGACACTCACTGCTCTGCGACAACCAAGTCGATGCGCACCCGGGCGCCTCCACCACGTTTACCGAGATGGCCGAGATCGACTGTCCCGTCTGCCTCGAGCCGCTATCGTACCGTCTCGCTGGAGAGAGGCCCCACGTGGTGCCCAACTGCGGCCACGCGCTGCACAACGCCTGCTTCACTGCTGTCTACGGGCCCCCAGAGGCTATCGTCGCGCAGCAGAACGCCGCCCTAGGCATCGTCAACGCGCGCATCAGGGGCGCTGGACTTGCGAACCCGGCTGTGGCGTTGGCCAACCCGCCGGGCATGTGCGGCGTCTGCCGCAGGGCTATCATCCTCGGCGGCGACGAGGCCGCTGGGAAGTCGTACAAGCTCGCGGGTCTCGGTCCGTACGGCTTGCAGGGCGACCGTGCTACGATCGGCTCTGGCTCCACCTCGGAGAGGACTCTGTCCGAAGCGCACGAAGACGATGCGTTGGAGAACTCGCCCAAGGTCCGGCCCTCCGCCACGATGGGCCCCATCACCGCACCCATCATCCGGGCGCGTCCCGAGTACTCGACCATTCACCGGAAGGCGGACCGCAAGGACAACAGCAAGATCAATGTGGTTTCGGTCCTGTCAATCGAGATTCCGAGCCGGAGGCCCGTGGTTGCGGACCTGCAAGAGCACACCCTGGATACGATCGAAGACCGCGGCTTCTGCGAAGAGGAGGAGGAAGGGGAAGAAGGGGGAGCGGAGGGCTACGACGACGACGGTGGCGACTTTGATGAGGCAGCACTGCGCGACTACGAAGCGGAGGACGCGTACTCGGACGACCTCAAGCGCAGCGGCCCGGACTACCTCGGCAACGACATCAAGGTGGGCGAACGAAAGAACAGCCTGCGCAGCTCGTACCACAGCGATGGAAAGCATGCTTCGAGCTTTGACCGATGCATTTCGCCCGAGAGCGGCACCGGCTTCTGCTATGGAGCCACCCCTGCCGCGCAAATGCCCAACGACTCGAATCGACTGATGCTAGAGGATCTTCGCAGCCGCATCACGGACTGGAAGGGCCACTCGCTCGAGCACTTTGGAGGCCTGGTGCTGCACGATCTCCTCAACGTCCGTCAAGACACGGTCGTGCGCGACTTCTATGTCTATCTCTTCGAGGGCGCTCTGCTCTGCGTTTCCGAGGAAAGGAGGAAAGGTCTGAGCCGTTTCATTCCGACAGCAACCCAGGGGTCCGGTGCCCACAGCGCGGCAGACGAGGCGGCGGCGGCGACGCTCCCTAAACCGGCGCTCAAACTCAAGGGAAGGATTTACCTCAAGCACATCCGCCGCGTCATTGACTCGTCCGTCGCCGGCGAGCTGAGCATCAGCATCACGATGGACGAGAGCCTGGACCAGTTTGTGCTTTGCTTCCGGGATCGAGAGACCCTCTCGATCTGGAAGACGCGGCTGATCGAGATGGTCCAGGCCCAGGAGGCGTCCGCCGCCGCCAACAACAAGGTCTCGGACAAGGCCGAGGCGGCGCCCAGCAGCGGTGCGGAGGCGGCCCATGTGGCAGCGACGGCGAGCCTGCAGCAACAGCTCGATGAGATGCAGCGGAACCGCGGAACGGTCAGCGTGGCGGGGGTGGCGGCTGGAGCCTCGGTCTCGCGCGCCAACAGCGGCGCGGCTTCGGTCATCAGTGGCAAGACGGGTTCGATCCACGGACCCCTCTCGCCGCTAGAGTTGCGCAACTCCAAACGCCTGTCGAATGTCTCGAGTGTGCACAGCCACGGCAGCAACCGAAGCCATGCCTCGGTCGCGGCGTCCGAGGCCGTACCCGATCACCAGCAATGGTCCGCGTCTGGCGGCCTTGACCCACGGCTACCGCTGCCACCGATCTTGCCCCACACCCCGATGGACCTCGTGCTGATGTTTGCGATCCCACCGGTGCTGCCGAACAACAGCCACGGATCGATCAACTCGTCGGCCGCCCTTAAGCTTCGTCTGATGCGGTCCACGCTCGACTTTGTCGTCACCCACATGGGACCCAAGGATCGTGTATCGCTCGTGGCCTATTCTGTGGGCTACGAGGGCGAGGTGAAGAGGACCGGGCTGCTCAGCCCGAGGCGTGCCTCGAGCCGCCAGATGCTGGCTGACTTTATCCAGTGCATCGGCCGACCCTGGGACGGCCACAGCCAAGATCCGTACCGCGTCGACCTCGACCGCCTCGGAGGCTCGAGCGAGCGCACTGATTCCGTGACAGCCGTCAATGTCGGGCTCGACATTGTCCTGCAGCGCAAGCAAAAGAATCCAATCACCGGCATGATCCTCGTCAATGACACCGCCGATGGGCCCAAGCGCCACCAGATGGACCTGGTCATGGCGCGAGCCGAGGCGGCCAACGTGCCGATCCACTGCTTCGGCTACGGAAAGGCGCACGATCCCTCGTCACTCTGGCTCATCTCGAATCATACCAAAGGGTCGTACACGTTTGTGCGCGAGTGGTACCAGCTGCGAGAGTGCCTGGCGGGCTGCATCGGGTCGATGATGTCGATCGCACTGACCGACGTCAGGCTCCACGTCAGCGTGCCGCACGACAACCACTTTCGTATCCGCAAGATTGCTGGCATGCCCGGCGCCATCATTTCGTCGTCCGGCAAGGACGCCGACCTCGACCTGGGCGACCTCCGCTTCGGCGATGCGCGCGAGCTGCTCGTCGAACTCGAGCTCGACCTCGATAGCCTGCTCCCGCGCCTCAATATCGGCCAAAACAATAACGGCCGCAAGCTCTCAGCGCCGCCGATCGAGCAAGGCAGCGCGACGGACGACTTTATGCAGAGGCTCGGCATCGAGGGACTCAATCTGGCCGACTCCGACGGCACCGAAGGATCCTTTGACGCCTTTATCGACGAGGTGCCCGTCTTTGAAGCTGACGCCGGCTTCCGCGACCCTACGACGGGAACCAGCACGTCGCGGCTCGCCAATCCGACGATCCTCACGCTCGAAATCGACTGCCAGTCGCCGGATCCCGTCTCTTCGGGCCCGCCGGGACTGGCTGCTGCGATGGCGGACCCCGTGGTGACGCGGCGGAGGCTTGAGGTGCTCGTTTCGGAGATGATCACACGGTCGCTGCTGCTCATCTCGCGGGCCAACTACGTTCAGGCGCTCAAGGTGCTCAACGAAATGCGGCGAATCATCGAGACGGTTGTGCGGGCGATCCCGCTGCCGGGCAGCGGCAACGGCAGGCGGCGCGCGCCGCTGAGCAGCTCGCGATCGGCGGCCAAGCGGCAGCGCGATATGCTGAATCGAAAGACAGTCAACAGCCTGATGGCGATGATCAACGACATCGATACCCTGCTCGAAGGGCTCGAGGTGCCCAATCGGTCGACATTTGAGCGCGACGGGCGCAACTTTGGAGCCCAGCAGGCCATGGTATTGCGGGATCAAAAGGCGTGGACGACGCGCACCGATACCGAGTTTTATAACTTCAAGGACGACAACGCCGCCGTGTTTGCGGCCCACGGCGCCGTGTATGCCAGCTCACGATAAAGCATCGCTCCCGGCCTCGGCCAAGCTGCTGCTCCTTGATGCACGTGTGTCCTCTCCACCGTCTTTGTCCGCTCGACGCCATGCGCTCTTCCGCGGCGGATCGATTTCCACGTTTCTTCCTTTGGGATCTCCACATCTCCCCTCTCCCCCAACCCTCTCGTCTTCCCTCTACCGACGCGTCGTGCGCGGCACTCGCTTGTAACCCTCTTGTTGTCTTGCTGTCTTATTTCGGTTTCCGGCTGCCCCGTTCTGGTCTGTCGCTGTCTGTCGAACTTCGCCCACCCTCCTTAATGTGGCTATAGTCTTTTAGTATCCCCAACGTATACCCCCTCTCTTTTCTTCGCGAAGCCAAGTTTTCTTTTTCCGCTCTGGGAAGTCTGAGGGAGCCTTACCTTCCCTCATCATCCACGTCGTACCACCGTCAATCTTGCCACTACTGCTATCACTCTCGTTTATTAGCTGCCCCTCTGTATCTGTGTGTCTTTTTGTCTCTTTTGGTTACTGCCTCAGTCGTGTCTGTCTGTGCGCGTCTCTCTGATTTCGTTGTAGTGTTGCCTCTGTTGCAGCAGCTTTTTGATGACGAGGTTTGCATGGCGAATGCACCCGAGGCAAGGGTTACTATAATCTAATCTTGATTACCCTTTTTCGGGCCAGCGTGGTTTTTCGTCCCCACCTAACGTAGCCGCCCCAAGCACCAACAGGTACCACGTGGTCCCGCCCCACTCGCACGGCTGATGGCGCGGTGGGGCCTGGCATCTCGGCCGGGTTTTGGCGGGTGCGGTTGGGTTGGGGCAGGCGACAAGCGACAGGCGACAAGCGACAGGCGACAGGCGACAGGCGACAGGCCAAGCACCTCGCATCGTGCATCGCCTCGCAACTTGTTGGCCTCGCATAGTGTTCTTCACGTTGTTCAGCTGGCGTTGCGCCATAGCGGCGGCGGCTGCTGCGGCTGCTGCTGCTGCTGCAGTCGCACCCTGGGCCCTCTCGCCTTCGCCGCTCGTGCTGGCTCATTACCGGCGTTACATGGAGATGGCGGCGACGGCGACCACGACGACGGTGATCATCAGGATAACACCGGTGATTTCTCGAAGCTCTCTCATTGGTCCCAACAACGCCATTCAATGCGTCGCATGGTTCAAAGACGAACGAATCCTGCACCCCGCATGGTGCGCATGGCTACATCGCATACAAGCGGCAAGAGCCCAAGCACCGGCCAACTTCACCCCAGCTTTGTTGGATTCGTGGCATCCCATCCCGCTCCAGCTTGTCACAGCAAAGGCAGCAAGGCTCAGAAGTGTTCTCACAGCGCGGTGAGGTTGCACACGGCAGGGTCGAGAGTGTAAGTAACTACATGGAGCTTCTCCCCACGTCCCCTCCGTTGCCGTCTTCTCTGGACAGCATGGAGCCCCGCTCCCTCTCTTCCAACCCCAGACTCGGCGAGGATCGACCGCTTCTCCTGCCAGCTGGACCTAACCAGCTCAGTGCTCCAAGGCGGAACGGCAGGGGTCACGTCGCATATTCTTATTGAAGCTCAGCCTTGGTGAGGGAAATCTGCGTGCCGTGATATCCGTTGGAGCTGGACCCACGCTGGTGCTCAAACATGCCAGGCAAGACTGGCCTGACGTTGGGCAGCTCGTCGGATGCTGCAACAACTGCATCCGCCGTATCGTGGAGTACCCCGCAATGCCAAACGGGATCAGCACCAGTTGCCGTCGCAGGGCAGCTGGTTGCCGCTACGTCCCTCGAGCGCAACCCCGTCTCCAGCTCCTGTCTTTCACCGTCCTCCTTGGACCTCTCACCCTGTCCTATTCTCGCAACAGTCTCGCGCATCCTTGGGTCACGCGGTTGCTATCCCTCGAGCGCCAGTATCCCACGCTTGATCTGGCAGCCGCAGGTTTGCCTGCTACTTCTCGCACCGTGCTAGATGGGGGGTCAATCTGATCTATAAAAGTCATCACATCACCGACTGTGATTGCCCCGCTTTTCGTAACTGCCTCACAGCTTCCCTGCCAGCCCTGGCTGAACAGCAACATCACCACCGCCGCAACCGAGCTCCATCCCCTCTTCCGTTTTGTGCGCCTTGCACCGGCCGCCGCCTTCCACACCTTGTACTGACCGCCTCCTCCCCTGCCCACTTTGCGACCCTCACTTTGCTCGCGATGCGATTCGCTGCACCGTCCGTCCTGGTGGCGTTGCTCTACGGCAGCGTCCTTAGATCATGGGGCCACAAGTCTACCGACTGCAAGAGCCTGCGGCCTCCGACGATCGATGGCGTCAAGTATAACAGCATACTTGCCACGGAGTTCAAGGACGTGCCCTACAAGGATTCCACCACTAAATTCACCTACAGTCTAACGTACTGCGAGATCAACATAACGCTCTCGCATCCTCCGGCGCAGGACCAAGTCATCGTCTCGACCTGGCTGCCGCCAGCGTCGGCGTGGAACGGACGGTTCCAAGGCACCGGCGGCGGCGGATACCGAGCCGGCCGTTTCGGCGTCAACCTCGCGCCCGCCGTTGCGTTGGGCTACTCTGCCGTCTCGACGGATGCCGGCGTCGGCGACTCGGGAACGGGCAGCTTCCTGCTCAACACGACGACCAACGAGGTCGACTATACGCTGTTGACCAATTTTGCCTCGCGCTCGCTCCACGAGATGACGGTGATTGGCAAGGCGCTGAGCCGCGACTATTATGGAAAGAAGCACTTCAAGTCGTACTGGAACGGCTGCTCCACTGGCGGAAGGCAGGGCTTGATGGAGGCGCAGCGCTACCCGGGCGACTACGATGGCATCCTCGCCGGCGCTCCGGCCATCAACTGGAACAAGTTCACCACATCTTCGCTCATCTCGGACATCTTGCGGCTCAAGCTGGGCTACGAGGGCCCGGCGTGCGAGCTCGAGGCGATCCGGACGCGCGCCATCGAAGCGTGCGATGCGCTCGACGGCAAAAAGGACGGTATCGTGGCGGCGCTCGACAAGTGCCACTTTAACGCCACATCGCTGGTGGGAAAGACATTCACGTGCGATTCCGAGGGGGGCGCAACGCGCAAGTTTAGCAAGGAGAGCGCCGCCGTGGCCAATGCCGTGTGGCACGGGCTGGTGGTCAACGGCAAGCGAGTGTGGTACGGATTCGGCTATGACACCAACCTGACTGTCGTTTCGGGCATCGACACGACGTTTTCAGCCAAGTCGGCGGCGTGGACGACGCTGGCGGTGCTTAAGCAACCGAACTACAACCTGACGTCGCTGAGGGACGAGGACCTGGCGCGGTTGATTGGCCAGAGCTATGCCGAGTACAATGATCTGATCGGCACCGACAATGCGGACCTGTGGGCGACGTACAAGCACGGGACCAAGGTGCTGTCGTACCACGGCACGGCGGACCAGGCGTTCCCGTCGTACGGCACGGTCGACTACTGGGTGCGGGTGCGCGACTTTATGAAGCGGCAGCACAGCGTCGACGTCGACGATTTTTACCGGCTGTTTTTGGCGCAGAGCGTGGGCCACTGCCGGGGCGGCGTGGGACCGTTTCCGACGGATCCGCTGGGGGCGCTGGTCGAGTGGGTCGAGAATGGACAGGCACCCGAACGCCTCCCCGCCAAGACGCAGGATGCGCAGCGACAGAGCCAGCCGCTGTGCAAGTTCCCACTGATGCCCGTCTATACGGATAGCAAGGCTGACGGAGGGGTGACGTGCAAGAAGACGGCGTTTTCCAACTTTAAGAGCTTGCCAGCAGCCGTGCCGGTGGTGTAGATGAGGTGGCCAACCGGCTCTGTTGACGGAGTGAGTGGGTGGTTGGTTGGTTGGGTGGTTGGATGGTTGGGTGGTTGGGTGGTTGGTTGGTTGGGTGGTTGGTTGGTTGGTTGGTTGGGTGGTTGGTTGGTTGGTTGGTTGGTTGGGGTTTTTCTTGTAAGAGATTGTTAGAAGCCGGCCATGGGATGGGGATGATGAGTGCCCGAATGGCGTTGGAATACATACTGGAATTTTGAATGTGATTGTGGGTTTCACCATGATGCGGCTCTTTGCAACGTGTGTGTGTGGGGGGGGGTTAGGGTTAGGGTTATTGAGTTTGCGACGTAGTGGATGCGTTAGGTGGGTGCTATTGTGTGGCGGAAATGCAAAAGAGGCCAAACTTGCACGGATGAGTTTGGTTGTGCGAGTGAGCGGATTTGTGATTGAGAATTAAGAATATGATTTAAGGTTGTGATGGTGAATGTTGAATCATGATTGCGCCGCCACTCGAGGCCGCGTAACTGTAACCTCGCAAGCCTCCACCACTCGAAAAGCACCGTGCGCACGCTGCACCCAAACCACGTTTTGTTGTATTTGATTTTATCGTATTTTGTTTTGAGAAAGAGAGTGAGGGGATATGGTGGATTCACCGTGAGTGGTGTGGTCGCCTTTTCACGGGCAGATTCAGAATAACGAATCGCATTGGGCGGGGATGCATAGGATGCACGGAGGTTTTGATGGGCGAGCGACACTTGAGACGATTCACACTCACAACTCGCACTCACACCTACCACTTAGCCTTACTTGCCCTGGCCCTTGCCCTTGCCCTTGCCCTTGCCCTTGCCCTTGCCCTTGCCCTCAGCACGCTAACCGACCAAGCCTCGTAACTACACTCTACTCACGCCCACGTCGCTTGGGGGCCTAACCACCACCGCAACCCTCGTCCCTCTTCCCCCCAGCACGCCTACCACCACCCTTGCCATCCCTTTTGCCCTTCCTTGATACACGCTCTTGCAAGTCCAGCTGCTGCCTCATACCGCACAGATCGTCTGCTCGTCTTTCTCCTCTGTCCTGGCCCCCTTGCCTTTCCTCCTCCTCCTCCTCGATTCTCTCCTGCGCACCGCTCTCGACCGCCATCCCTGGGGGCAACGACAAACGGCAACCATGGCGCTGCTCCTCTTCCACCTTCCCACCCTCATCCTCAACCAGACGGCGACGCTCCTCTTTCCGCTCTACGCCTCCTACAAGGCGGTGACGTCACACTCGCGGCGCACCTCTACCGTCTCTTCCTACAGCTGGTCCTCGGTGCTCCGCCCGGTCAATGGCGCTCCACACTCCGCCACCGATCCCGCAACGGGAGCGGGCGCCGCCGGAAGCGAGTCGGTGCAGACCGAGCTGGCCGAGATGGAGCACTGGCTCATCTACTGGTCCGTATTTGCCTGCCTCGCGCTGGTGGAATCCACCGTGGGGTGGACGTGGAGCTGGTTTCCGTTTTACTACGAGCTCCGCCTCGTGTTTAACCTGTGGCTCGTGCTGCCCCAGACGAGGGGCGCTACGTGGCTTTACATCAACCACCTCCACCCTTTCCTGCAGAGCCAGGAGGAGGCCATCGACGAATTCATTGAATCCGTAAAAGCCAGGATTCGCGAGGAGAGCAAGAACCTCCTAGGCAAGTTGTGGGGTGGCGCTTGGGCTGAGAGCATCGGTCAAACCCCATCCACCGGAGCGGGAGCAGGAGCAGGAGCTGGGGGGAGCTACGGCATGCCCCCAGCCTCGAACCCGCCCTCGCCGCCGCCCAAGGCGGCGCTCTCGTCGTTGCTGGGCAAGCTAGCGCCCTACGCGGCGGCCTCGGCGGCGTCGTTTTTGGAAAAGGCCCAAGCCTCGGCCTCTTTGCCGGCTCACCACACCACGCGTGCCGCCGCGCTCCAGACCGAGATGGAGATGCACCAGCGCACCCTCGACGCCCTCGGCAGCGTCGATGGTATCGCGCCCGAACCGCAACGCACCCTCCAACGCGCCCAGGCACTGGCGCGCAAGCGTCAGCTCGAACAGCAACTCGCGGCGCTCAATCAGCAGCAGGATCCGACGGCTACTGCCACGGCTACGGGTACGGCGGCGGCGGCGGCGGCGGCGGGTGGGACGGATGGAGGCGTGAGGAATAGGAACCTGAGCGGAGCATTGAGCGAGAGTTTTGATTTTGTAGAGGGACTCGATGGAAGGCCGGATGGGAGTGAGGCTGCGTCCGTCAATGCTCATCCCGAGCAACCGCAGGGATGGTTTGGGAGAAGGGGGTCTTGAGCTTGTCCCCGCACCGATAGCGCTTTGATAGCGGCAGCGGCAATGGCGGGTTACCCTGGTTCTTTGGTTTTCTTGGCCCGCTTCCCATCCACTCCATCCCACCCCACACCACTGGCTTTAGTCGACCTTTTCCCTCCCCCTCCCCCTTCCTCAGTGTTGTCATACGCAATCCTATCGTATCGTCTTTACAGGCTCCACTTAACAAGTCTCACACCGTGCACACGCATACGCGGTAGCAGCAGCCAGACTCGAATCGAGGTGGAGGATACACAGAGGTCAATTAAGAAATAAGCGTAGGGTAAACAGACACAGGTACGGGTACAAGTACAGAGTCTCAGTGGCTTTGAGAAAGGGGGCTCGTTGCCCTTGAAAGTAGCGCGATAGGAGGGCACGAAATGGAAAAAAAAAAAAAAAAAAGAGCAAGAGAGAGAGAGAGAGAGAGAGAGGGGACAAACTGGTTGTTGATAAAGAGGTCGGTCTGGACCGTCGCCTGGACCCCGTTGGGGAAGCTGAGGTTGAGCGTCGGCATGGTGGGCGG
>JALNIF010004258.1:0-13358 GCA_026284005.1 Thecaphora frezii | reverse complement strand
TTCTCCTCTCTCTCTCTCTCTCTCTCTCTCTCTCTCTCTCTCTCTCTCTCTCTCTCTCTCCATCTCTTATCCCCTCCCCCCTTTCTCACCCTCTTCGACAGGTCGCACGTCCCACACCCGCCCTGACGAAGCAGCTACCGCCTCTCGTGCCCCCTCGGATCCACGCACTGACCCTCCTACATTTGCATCTCTGCACGTCCACAGTCCCGCAACGAGAGAGGACGCCCGTCACCGCCTACGACGACGAATAGATCCCCCCGCGGTTTTGTCCTTTCTCCCACCCATGCCGCGATAGCAACCAAGACTAGCTCACAAGCCCGCCTCACTGGTACATCGCAATGATAGCCGATTGAAAAAATGCGGACCCCGGGCAGCGACCACAGTTAGGAGGAGTCGGAACGGGTCTCAGAGGATCCCGCCGTTGGCTAGAGAAGATGTGCACGCTGGATGGCGACGAGCGTCGAGGTTGACGGACTGTCGCCACGTGCTCGGACAGCACCGAAGACGGACGATGTACGTGCCCCTCTCTTTACCAGACTGCACCGAGGTGCGCAACAAGAAGGCGACGAGGACACAGCAAAGGGGAAGAAACGTAGCCGAGGCGAAAAAAACAGGCTTGCCGTCGACCCCCGACTGGTCCTAGCCTCTCTACTGAACTTTGCCCTGCCCCGCCGTCCCCTTCCCTCTTGTACACCCCGCAGTACCTTTAAACCCGCGCGCGCGAACCACAGACCTGCTAGACGAACGTACAAGTACAATTACCACCCCCTCTCCCCTCCCCTTGTCGCTACGCTACACCGACCCACATCCCTCTCGCCGCCGGGGGGTAGGGTAGAAGCCCATCACCCATCCGCATCTAATACCTAACTCCCCTCTGCGCCACGACCGTCTCATCCCCCTCCCCGTCCACATTCTCAATAAACAAACTATCCCCCTCCTCTCCGTAGTACTGTCTCTGTGCCAGCCCGAGCCCCATTTCTAGCTGAGGATCCGCATTTATCTGTAACATCCTCGCCTCCTCTTCCGCCGCTGCCGCCGCCTCAGCTTCTTGAACATCCTGCTGCTCCTGCACGATAGCCCAGACGGAGGCTTTGAAGAGCGTGAGAACAAGTCCCATTTTCCGCTCCAGCGTCCGCAGCGAAGAGAGGAGAGAGGAGTGGGCCGAAGAGTTGCAGAGAAGCGTGGAGAGGGCTGATACCTGTTGGTTGCGGTGCGTGGCCGGAGCAGAAAGAGAAAAGAGGGCAAGCGGAGGTGAAAGGCTGAGAACCTGTGGACCGCGCAGCACAGCAAACAAGGAAAACGAGCGAAGGAAGAGGGGACGAAACGTACCCGATGGATAGTAGCAGCCAACCTCGCATACTCGCCCAATAGCTCTTGCTCCGTCTCGCTCAGGCCGCGGTGGCCCGCGTACGGATTGATGAAGGGCTCCGACCCGCCGGGTAGGGATGAGACTTGGGAGAGGATATCTTGCATCGACGCCATCTTCGAAAAGCGCGCGGTAGGTTGAGTCGGTCGACGAGCAACAACGAAACCAAACGCAGCCAGGAAAAGCTTCACCGAGGGCAAAGGGTGCACGAGGTGGCGGTTTCCTCCTTGAGCTTTAAACCGGAAGGTGAGAGGGATCGAAGCTGAGGATCGAAGCTGAGGGTTGAGGGTGATGGCGGAGGTGGCGGTAGATGTGAGGGCGGATGGCGATCGAGGTGGTACAAAACCCTCCGCGCCGACTCTGTGCGGGGTGGTTAAAGGTTGTGAGTTGGCGCTGGCTCGAGCAGCTCCACAAAAATACCTACTTAACCCCGCCTGGCACGCTGCCAAGGTCAGGTTCTCGTCCGCCAACCAAGTCCACCGAAAAAATAAAACGTGTAAATAAATATATATATATGAATATAAATACAAAAACACAAAAACACAAAAACACCCACTTACACACACTTGCACAAGGGTCGGGAAACGCGCCTGCCGTCCAAATCTTACCCTCGACGCGCACGAGCAACAGAAGCCAGCCAGATACAACGTTGTGTTCGGATCTCGGACAAAGCCAGCCGGGGTGGGCAGGCAGACCGAGGAGCCGCAGGCGTGCGCTCGGACTAAACCAAAACCGAGTTAAGCAGTGCCTCTAAACACCACACAACTTCTCTCGACGACACACACATTCTCTCGCACATACATCCGTCGCTTCCCCTCAACGATCAAGCACCCGCACACGAGTCTTCTGCGTTAGGCATGTGAACGAGTTAGCGCTGAGCGCGCGGTTTCCCATTGATCCCCCAAATCCCCTTTTACCCCTGCTGAGATGAAGCATTAGACCTCTGCTGTTGCTGTTGCTGCTGCTGCTGCTGCTGAAGCGGCTGTTGTGGTTGTTGCTGTGGCTGCTGTTGCTGTTGTTGCTGTTGCGCCTGTTGTTGTTGCTGCGGCTGCGGCTGCTGCGGCTGTTGCGGAGACGCCACGCCCCTCTGCTGCGTAGCGTTTCCATACTGCTGTTGCGCCTGCTTGTAGAGTTGCAACGCCAATCCGTTGATCTGCACCGTGCATCCCAAAGAAAATGCAGAATAGGAGGCAGAGGCCAAACGTCAGCAATCTCTGGATCCATCAGAGCCAGTGGAGTGCGTGGCACCGAAACCGAAGAAAAAGTGCGCATAAGGGAGGACGGGAAAGAGATGGAGAGAGAGAGAGAGAGAGAGAGAGAGAGAGAGAGAGAGAGAGAGAGAGAGAGAGAGAAGCGACGCACCTGCTCCTGACTCAAGTTCGAAGTGGCCAGCGAGATGGCCAGCTGTTGCTGCAATGCTTGGATTGTGCTCGGCATGGCCGGTGCCGGATTACCCGCTCCCCCCTGGTTGGCAGCTTGGCCCTGCTGCTGCGTATTGGGATTGGGGCTGCCCGATGCGCCCCGCTGCTGCGCCGGTCTCGGTGTCGCCGGCCGGACTGCGAATCCTGTGGGCGCTGTCGGCAGTGCAGCGGTCTGGGCCGTCCCCTGTTGCGGCTGTTGCTGTTGCTGCTGCTGCTGCTGTTTTTGCTGCTGCTGCTGCGGCTGCGGCTGTTGCTGCTGTTGCTGCATGGGATGTGCGTGCTGTGGCTGTGCCTGGCCTTGGACCGGTCGGGGTCGCTGCGCCTGATAGCCCGGTGCTTGTGGGACGGAGAACGCCATGGATTTACCCTGCCCTTGCTGCTGCTGTTGCGATAGCTGGTTCCGTAGCAGCAGCTGCTGCTGCTGAGCGGCCGCGGCCGCGGCGAGCTGCGCCTGGTACTGCTGTTGTTGCTGCGGAGTCAGTTGCTGGAGCTGCTGTTGGTTAAGTTGCGGTGGGCGTGGAGGTTGCATGTTAACCATTGGCGGACGCACTTGTTGAGGAGCTTGTTGGTGCGCCTGGTGTGGCTGCGGCTGCTGATGTTGCGGCTGTTGATGGTGCTGCTGCTGCTGCTGAAGTTGTTGTTGTTGTTGTTGTTGCTGCTGCTGCTGCTGCTGTTGTTGTTGTTGTTGTTGTTGTTGTTGTTGTTGTTGTTGTTGTTGTTGTTGTTGTTGCTGCTGCTGCTGCTGCTGCTGTTGTTGCTGCTGCTGTTGCTGTTGTTGTTGTTGGAGCTGAGCGTAGAGGTTCTGCATCTGTTGGTTGGCGTGTACCTGTTGCTGCTGTTGTTGCTGATGGTGGTGGTCGTTGGTCGCCATCTGCGTCGGCTGCACTGCGACAGAACTTTGCTGCTGCGGCTGCTGCGGCTTTTGCGTTTGTATCTGAGGCATAGGCTGATGTGTCAAATGCGGCTGCTGCATCTGCTGCATCTGCTGCATCTGCTGCATCTGCTGCTGCGGTTGTGCCTGGGCCACGATTGAGCCCTGCGCTTGCGCCACCGAGACCATTTGGTTCGGGTGGTGGCCAATGTTGCGCTGCGCCTGTGCCTGCGCTTGGGCCTGCGCTTGTGCCTGAGCCTGGGCTTGGGCTTGGGCTTGGGCTTGGGCTTGTTGCGCCAAGAGCCTCTGCTGTTGCTGTTGTTGCTGCTGCTGTTGCTGCTGAAACGCCAGGTGAGCTCGCTGCTGCTCAAAGTACTGACGCATTGCCGCCTGGTCGCGCTCAGCCTTGAGTGCGGCTAGTGCTTGCGGCGTCGCAGCGGGACCCGCCTTGATCTGGGCGTGCGTCTCGTGGGAGTTGAGGTTGACCTTCTTGGTCTGCGACCCCTGTTGCGACTGCTTGCCGGCTTCCCGTTTCTTGGCCGACTTGCGCATCATCTCCATCAGGTTGACACGGCGCAGCTTCTTTTTCGAACCGTCATACTTGGAACCGCTGAGCTTCTTATTGATCTTGTCCCGCTTCGCCGCTAGCGCGTTGGCGCCGCCCGCCGCCGGTGGGCTGGCAGCGTCCTTGCCGGAGCCCTTGTCGTCGGCCGGGGCGGCGCCGGTGGGCGTAGTCTTCTTTTCCTTGCCGCCCGCACCAGGGCCTGACGACGTTGCTGTCGTCGTCGTCGCTGTTGGTGGAAGCGGCTGCGGTGGTGCCAGCTGCGGCGGCCCCGGTGGCGGTTTGCCCTCCTCGGCCGCTTGCTGAATCCGTTTGCAGCGATCGTAGCAGTCCCACGCCTCCCTGCGGTCGGTGGCGATGGTCAGTCGGGTTGAGTTGAAGAGATCCGAGACCAGCGCCCAGTTGTTGTGGTACTGCTTGGCCAGCGCGAGAAGGTAGCTGTCCTCCTCCGGCGTCCACATGAACATGGCCGCACGCGCATCTGGAGAGGCAGGCGCCGCAGGAACGCCGGTCGCGGCGGGAGCCGGTTCGCGCGATGCCTTGCTCGAACGTCGCGCAAAAAGCACAGAGCCTGGCAACGGGGGCGCACCGGGCAGCGTGTCCATCATGCCGTCGGGCACGCCGCGCAGCGGGTCCGACTGCTCCGCTGCGATGATCCAGTCACTGTCGTCGATCCACCGGCCCTGCGCCCGGTTCTTGGAGGGTTCGAGCGTACTGACCAGAAGAGGCTTGGCGTCGAGCAGCTTGGTGACGTGCGTCAACCTCGGAGGCTGGTTGAGGCTGCCCTCGTCCCAGCGTCTGTCGCTCTTGACCGAGGCGTCTGGCGCAGCGGGCCCGCCGTACAGCGGCAGCTCCGGAAACATCTTGCTGAAGCTGAGGTCATCGGGCTCAAACGCGTCGACCGCGGAAGGAAGGTCGGCCACCTCAATACCCAGCATCGCCGCCGTCGCCTCTGGATCGAGCGACTCAAGCAGCGCGGACGGAGAGACGACGGTCGTTCCAATGTCCATCGAGAAGATGGGTGCGCGCAGCGTCGTCATCAGCTGAGGCGGGAGCTCGGCGGCCAGCGTGACGTCTTTGCTCCGCGCTTCGTTTCGGATTGCGGACGTGTTCGCGGTGACGTTGGCGCCCTCGAGGACCTTGGTGCTGCTACTGCTATTGTTGGCGCTGTCGCCGCCTCCGGTGACGCCGGTGATGCTGGCCATCGAGGCGGTCGCAGTCTCTTGGTTGGACAGTGCGGGCATCGGCGGAGGCGTCGGCCTGCGCTCGTGCACCACTTCCACGGGGGGCGGCTTCGACGGCTCGCCAGTGACGAGGTCGGCGGCAGTGGCCTTTTGCACTCCACCACCGTCGCCGTCCTCGTCCTCGCCCTCTGCGTCCATGTCATCGTCACCGCCCGCATCCGCATCGTGGCTATCCGTCCGGACAGCATCCGTCGATGCTTGCGTGCTCTCTACAGCCGTATCTACAGCTGCTGCGACCACCGCTGCGGCACCGTCGTCGTTGTGGCCTTCGCCATCTAGATCTTGGAACGCCACGTGGGGAGACGATGGCTTTCGGCGGAGGGTCGACGATTTGAATTCCGCTGCTGCTGACGACGACGATGGCGGCTGTTGGACCGGCGACATCTCTACGTCGGCGATCCCTTGCTCCCCAGTCGGGCCGTGCAGAGCAGCGCTATGAGAGCTCTCTGGTGCGGTTGGAGAGGTGGCCAGCCTGCGCGGACCTCTGGCAGAGATACAAAAGGCGGCCCGCTCTGCCGGCGTCCTAGACCGGTGCCAAGCTGCGATCTCGTGGGCCAGCTGGAAGGCGACCGCGAGCTTCCAACGCCTCTCTTCCTTGAAGTCCGTCTGAAGCCACTTCATCTCGTCGAGGAGGTGGTCCCAGTGCGCCTTGTGCACCACTGGGCCCTTTTGCTTCTTGGGCTGGCGGAAGCTCCACTCGCCTTGGCTCTTGAGCTTCTCGATGCGCGCCATCGCCCTGACAAAGCGCTGCTCGCTAAAAGCCACTTTCCAGTCGCCCGTCATCAGGCACTTGTCCGCCTTGCCCACCATGCCGGCACCGGGACTAGCGCGGGCGCGGACGTACCAACGCCACAGGTCCGCCTGGCCAGATCCGGCGGGGCCAATCTGCCCGCCGAGTCCGTTTGCGGCGGCCAGCGATGCGGGCGTGGCTTTGCGTCCGACCCTGTGGTGGATGGCGCCTCCGCTCACGCCGCTTCCAGTAATTCTGCGGTTAGGATCTGGGGGCAAAGGTCGCAGCGATGCAGCAAAAGTGACCGAGAGCGGGTTGGGAGCGAGGGCCTGCAGCGTAGGATGCAGCGGCGGGATCTCGGCCACGTCGGGAAGTGCGGGCGCTGCCATGGGCGATGGCGGCAGTCGGAGACCGGGCGAATCGCTGGCCGCCGGCGGAAGAAGGCCAGGCGCGGGCGAAACCGCCTTTTGTACGGCGCCCAATGCGGCCGACTTTTTCGACGGCGAAGACGAAGGCGTCTTGAGCAGTGCACCGTTCCTCGCGGATGCTTTGGTCGGGCTCGTCGGGGCCATCGCCGCAGCCGT
Source organism: Thecaphora frezii (assembly GCA_026284005.1). Classification (NCBI taxonomy): domain Eukaryota; kingdom Fungi; phylum Basidiomycota; class Ustilaginomycetes; order Urocystidales; family Glomosporiaceae; genus Thecaphora; species Thecaphora frezii. The sequence continues at coordinate 6,580 of JALNIF010004258.1, read as the reverse complement.
CTGTGGTTGCATCTGAGATCCCCGAATGGCTGCGGCCAGCGACGGTTGGGATGCTGCCGTCGCCATTCCAACGGGGCTCGGCTGGGCCGTGGCGGGGAGCGTGACCCTGGAGGCGGCTTCAATTAGGGAAGAAGGCGCCGTAGTGGCGCTTGCGGCTAGAGGGAGAGGAGCGCCTGGCGCGATTCGCGGATGGTTAGCGGATATCGCTACACTGTCGGACGCCAAGGGCGGCACCAAAGTGGTCGTTTGCTGCGAGGGCAGCAGCAGCGGCACTTCAGCAGAAGCGTTGGTAGTGGTGGCGGTGGACGCCGCTGTTGCTGCTGCTACAACCGCTGCTGCTGCGGCAGCGGCGGCGGCGGCAGTGGCCGAGGAAGCGAGGGTGAGGGGGCGGATGTCGGAGGTGCCCTGTGTGCGGGCCCTGGTCTGGACGACCGAGGCGGCTTTGGCGACGGCAGCGCTGCGTAAAGCGGCGGCCTTGGCGAGCTGTTCCTGCTCCTTTATGCGTTCTCGCTCGCGGTGGGCCTCAAGGGCGGAGGCCATCGAGGCCGAGGTGGAGGGGGTTGGGGGAGGGGCGAGTTCGACGGGGCCGGTGCCGAGGTTAGCGACGAGCTTGTCGCGGAGCAGCTTGGGCTGCGGAAGTGGGTGGTCGCGGATGGACCTCGTGTTGGTGGGCGAGAGGTGGTAGGCGCGGAGGAAGGCAGCGACGGGTTCGGCGTCGGCGTCGACGGCGGCGGCGAGGGAGCCCTTGGGGAGCTTTGCGGGGCATCCAGGGACAAGGTCGGTGTCGTAGTGCTGCGACATAAAGACGAGCTCGCAGAGGTCCTGGCGGTGAGCGCGCTCTAGCTCAGCGAGCTGTCGTTGATGCTGCTCTACAAAGGCGTCGCGGAGGTCGTCTAGCGTCACCATGCTGGTGGAGGCGAGCGCATTCCACTCTTTGGGGTCGAGCATGCGAGCCGAGAGGGCGATGGCGGCAGCAGCGGCGATGGAGGCGGGATGGGTGACGGTAGCATGTTGGGACTGGGCGGTGAGCAGGCTTGGCTGTTGTTGCTGCTGCTGCTGTAGCTGCGGCGATGGCTGCGCGTGAGCAAGGTGGGGTTGGTGGGGTGTGGTAGGCTGAGAGGGGGTGCGGGGCCGAGGGTCGTGGCTGTGTAGGGATGACAGCGCCGAGACGGCGGGAGCGGGTTTTCGATCAGAGGCGGGCAGAGGCTGGAGCTGCGGATGCGGCTGTAATTGTGGTTGTGGCCGTGGTTGTAGCTGTGACTGTGGCTGTGATGGTGGCTGTGGTTGCAACTGCGGCAGCGGCTGAGGTTGTAGCTGTGGTAGTGGTGGTGGTAGTGGTAGTGGTAGTTTCTGCTGCTGCTGCTGCTGTTGCAGTTGTTGATGCTTTTGGTGCTGGTGCTGGTGCTGGTGCTGTTGCCTTTGGTGTGACTGTGTGGCTTGGTTGTGTTGGCTGTGTTGCGGTGGCGTATTGGTGTGTGTGGGAGCCATCTCCCCGAGAGGTGAAGGGGCGGTGGAAGCTGGCCGGAGTGCGGGGCGGGAAGCAGCGGGATGCGGCGGAGTACGATGAGGGTAGGGAAGAGGGAAGGGAAGGGGTGATGGGTGGATGGTGGTGTTTAGTGGTGGTGTTTAGTGGTGGTGGTGGTGGTGGTGGTGGTGGTGGTGGTGGTGGTAGCAAAGCAACAATGCCAGCCGAGTGCGGTTAGCAGAGTGCCGTTAACCAAATCGCCCGAGTCAAACACCCAAAGTCCACTGGTGCAACATAACGTAGTTCATATGAATCCATCCAAACAACCTAAGCAGCAGCCGCACCTTTATCCCCATTCACCCAGCCGCGCCAGTTGTCCCCAACCTCCAAATCCATCAATTTCAACTAACTTGGCGCTATCCAACATGCCAATTCCAAAATCCAACTTACTCTTCAAACAGTCAAAGCCAAAGGGGGAAAAAAAATAATAAATAAAAATAAGAATAAAAATAAAAAATAAAAATAAAAAATAAAAATAAAAAATAAAAACCACCCTCGTCGTTGGCGTTTGAGTCGTCGGGCCCAACCACGCCTTTTGCCGCCGGCTCAATCACTCCCTCCGCTCCGGCTCATCCAGCATGCAGACGCTCCCACCACATCAACCCCATACAGCGGCGTCCAACCGGCGCCATCAAACAGTTTTTTTTTTTCTTTTCTTTCTTGGATTCGACTTGTTGTTGCTAGAGTATCCTTTGCACACATTGCCACAAGCATCATCCCCAAACCCTTCAGACACGCAGACCACATCGGCCTCAACGCCACCTCCCCCCGCCACGGGCCCTTTCCGCTCGCTTCACCGCCCTGCCACTCTAGCACCCTGCCCGAACCCGTTGCTCGGCGATTCCACAGTGCCGACGAGACTCACAAGTCCCCTCGGAGGTCACGCAGACCGCAACGGCGGGGCTGCGCCGTCGTCTTGTTGACGAAGCCGGTCACCTTTCTTTTCGTCTTGATCCTTCCCTCAGACCTGGCCTCCCGAGTCGGCTTCGGATCTCACCGTAATCGTGTCGTAGTACATGGCGCCTTTGCCACCAGGAATGGACAGCAACTGCAGCTGCCCGCCAAATGCTTCGCATACGATACAGCTGCGGTCGCAAGTCTGCAGGGATGCCCGCCCCACGCCGGCAACAGGGGGCCGTCTGTAACACAGCACAAGCAGAGTATCGGGAGCCGAGCGCATTTGCAAGTCGCGTGGCACCCGATTGCGAGGCGTGTCCCCCTTCCTTACTCTCCTTAGACGGCGCCGAACGCTGTCGAGGGGAACGGCGAGGAAGGGAGGTGGGCAAAACCAAACGTCCGCACAATTCCGTCCCTGGTCCGTCTAGAGGGATCGTGCGCGTTGCCGGATGCGTATTGCTGCGGGCCTGCTCGACAAACCATAGCGAAGCATGTCGGTGCTAGCCCCATCGCCGGACGCTCGAGTCGGAGCGTGGGCACACGATGGCGCCCCGTCTTGGGATTCCCACGAGGCCCCTTCGCAATCACGAGAGTGGCCGCACCATTCGATGTCGGATTGCTTGAAAACCCATCTCGTCACGCGGCTGGCTTGGTAAGGACTACCCTTTCCAGGCCGCCTCCACCCCCCTGTGCTCCATCTGCTTCCAGCTTGGCGCGCTGCTGGTGCTCCTCGGAAGCAGAGACAGAAGGGGCCTCGTGGGCATCGGTGCGTGTTCGTGCCGACGACGCGCCGCCGTCACCGAGATCCCACAGGTCTTCGCGTTTGATGGCAGTAGTGTCCACCTCGCCGCCATGCGACCAAAAGGACTGCTGCGACCTAGCGGATTCGGCATGGAATGCCAAGCTGGACAACGACTGAGCGGCGTCGCCAGCGTCGCCTCGGTCGACCGCGGTGTGGGTCGACACGCCTTCGGCGCTGCCGCCGCCGCTGCCGTTGTCAAACAGATCGTGCGCTTGCCAACCTGCCGCCGGCGTTGAGGGCGGAGGCATCTGGTAGCTCGACGCCAGGCTGCTTGCAGGACGACGCTGATCGCTGAGGGCGTGTGCCAGGCTTTCGCCGCGGCTACGGCTGCCAAAAGGCGCTTCAATCCCCGCGGATCCGGCGGCCGCGGTCGCATGCGCGTGGGCGTGCGAGATGAAGGAATGGTGGCTGCTGTATGAAGAGCTCGTCGGCGGTGGCGACGGCTGTGCTTCCTCGGCAGCGACGCGTCCCTGAGAGTACAAGGAGAGAGTAGTCAGGCCCTGGCTGGTGGCCGGAGGAGGCTGTGCATCTTGAAAATAGCCATCCGCCGTCATTGAGGGCTGGTTCGAGTCCCAACTGCCCCGGTACGGCCTGCTAAACTGAAAGACGGACGATTGTCCGGTGCTCGTCATGGGTTCGGCCTTGACCGAGGCTCCCACAGGCGACTGCGACGGGTCCGACTGGAACGAGTGCGGCAGTCGCAGCGGGAATCCAGTCGACGAAGACGATGACGAGGAAGACGCATGCTGCTGTGTTTGGCTGGCGCCTCCTCCACCAGATGTCATTGGATACAGCGACTCAGACGAAGTAGCCTCGTAAAGATTGGCATTGTCACCGTGAGGTGCGGCGAAGAGCGAGGCCCCGTGGCCTATCGCATGTGCAGGGAAGTTCAACGGCGTTGCCGCCTGCCCCGGGCTCGAAGACTGGCCAGGGTTGGACATGGTCCAGCTACGCGCCGGGGTCGACGCGTTGGAGCTCTTTCGGCTCAACACCGAAGAGCCCGGATGCCCCGGCAACGAGTAGTAGCTCGCATAGGGAGACGCCGCTGCGCTGCTGGCGGTGGCGGCGGAATTGTGACCGTAGTGGCCCGTGATCGAGTAGGGCTCGTACCGACTCGAGCTCCTACGGTTCTGGGTGTCGGAGGACCTCCGATGATTCCCTGGACCTCCGTACATGCCGGACGAAGCCGTAGATGTGGTCATGAGGGTCCCGGAACCGCCAATCTGATGGGCGTGGCGCATGTAGGGGTCGACCTGGGATCCGTCGGCCAGCATCGAGGAAGGAGAGTAGAGAACCATGGCGTTGCCGGGGCTGTGGATGCTTCGGGCGTCCCTGGAATCGCTCCCGGACGAAGTGCCTTCGCTGCTTGAGTGGTGGCCGCTCGCAAGGCGGGCCGAGGGACTCTCCGCGGAGTCGCCGCGGTATCGAGGGATGCCGTCGGGGCCGACTTCGATGTGGGGCGGATTTCGGAAGTTGGACTTGTTGAGAAAGATCGGAGAGATGCAGAGCGCGGCAATCTCCGGCAGCGACGAAGGCGTGCGTAGCCTCCCGGACCGAACGTCGTCCACCGTGTAATACGAGATGAGGTGTTGTGTAGAGCCCTCCACCTGGATCGAGATGGTCTTGTGATGGAGAATGCGCAACAGCGCAGCAAGGCGCCGGCGGATCCGATCTGCATCAGTATGTGGAGCAAAGCGAGGACCGAGGTTCGTCGTCGGGTCGGCCGCGTCACTCACCTTTTTGCAGAGACCGTCCTTGAGGAACGGATAGCTGCTCGTCAGGCTGCCGACCAGGCTCCGCTCCAGCTCGCTCTCTCTCCGCATCATCGCAGGTCCCGAGGCGGCCGGGACGACCATGCCGGCAGCTGCCTGGCCGTGTGCGGCGCTTTGCGGCGGGTATGCTGAGGCCATGCTAGCGCTGTTGCCGGCATCGGCATAAAAGGCGCTCGAAGAAGACGTCACAGAAGACCCCGCGACGGACGAGGAGCCGTACGATGCGAGCGATCCGACCATCCCGGCCTCATCCAAGCTGCCGGAGGAGGGAAGCGGCAAGGGCCGTACTCCAGATCCCGGAGGAGCAGGGTCCATTGGCGCGCTCGGGAGCGGGAACCCTGGCTGCGATGTCGCAAAGGCTGGCTGGTCTGAGCCCGGCCGAACCGACTTCCGATCGATTTGTCGATAAACCTGTCGGGCGCAAAGGATGTCGGATCGCCATCGCCGCAGAAGGTGGCAGCCGTCGCGTCAGCGACATCAAGTCTTTGCACCCAAGAGCCGGAACGGCCGGACCCGTCGCCGTCGTTGGTGCAAAGCGAGGCCCGTAGAAGGAGTATCGTGGCGTACTCGGAGCCCGCCCGCACTGCGACTCACCAGAAAATTCATCAGGATCCTGCTGGGGCTCCAGAGGAGTCCGTCGGTCCACCTCTTGATGCCCGACTCTCTCTCGTCGAACACGAATACCGTGCCGCTCTTGATGAGCCCCCTCTCGTCCTCGCGTAGACGGCGGGTGATTTTCGGCATGATTCCTCGACGGACCGCTTCGAAGATCAGCAAAGCGTCCTGAGTCGAAGACCTGCAGGTGAAATACAAGTAAGAAGGCAGACATGCCAAAACATCATCGGTAAGCTTTTGGCAAAGCGGGGTACGGCCAGAACAGCGCGGAACGAGGTCCGGTGTAACGTACACGTAGCCTTGAAAGGTACCCTTGTTGATGGAGCTCATTTCTGCGTCGGCGACACTTGCAGTCGTTCACAGGGGCCTGGACCCGTGAGTGAGGTCGGAGCACGCGAAGCGGAGAATGTCCAATGAAAGGGCAGAAGGTGAGGGCCTTTCCGATCTCTGTCGTCGGAAGGCATGGGGACCCGGGGCAGCCGTGCCCACAACCATAGACCAGTGTCAGTGTCAGTAGACCCGTCTCAGCCTGCCGTCGATGGATCTAGAAGCCCAGTGGGCAGGGGTTAACCCCCTGCAAGGGCTGCACAGGACCCTTTCGGGCGCGAGGCACCGAGCTGACCGAAGCCGTGCGGCCAGGGATTCGTGGGCGACCTCAAAGGACCGGCGCGCTCAAGAGCCACCTGGCGAACTCACTTCTGTCTACCGGGCTGGGATTCCGCGACGAGCGGCCGCCTACGAGAGCGGTCGCCGACGATCGCACCGGGGGGTTGTTCGGGCGGTTGTCTGAAGCGGCTAACACGGCTCCACAAAGGCGTCGCGCGGGATGCACCGAAGGTATCGTGGGCACGGGTATGCGGCGGCGAGGTCCAGCGAGGGTGCGCTTCAAAACAAAAGCGGTAGGGGAGGGATCCGACACTCGAGACTCCGGGCTAGGGTTGTCCAAAGGAAGGCAGATTTGGAAGAAAA
>JALNIF010004244.1:0-10077 GCA_026284005.1 Thecaphora frezii | reverse complement strand
CAGCTCGCTGCTCTTGGCGCGGGTAGCGTCCTCGGCGCGCTCGTTGGCAAACATGAGGTCGCGCTTGAGCCGGTCCAGCTCCTCCTTTTGGCTCGCCTTGATGCGGTCGAGGTCGAAGCGAGCGCGGTCGCGCTCGCGGATCATGTCGGCCAGCTCGAGGTTCTTGGCCTTGACGTCGCGCTCCATGCGCTCCATCCGGTCGACCGCCTCCTGGGCGCTGCCGGCCTTGATCTGCATCTGCTTGTACTTGGCCAGCATCTCGAGGTGCTCGGTCCGCAGCTGGCTGTAGAGCTTGGCGAGCGCCTCGTACTTGTTGCGCCACAGCGTCACCTGGTCCTGCAGCTGCCGGATCAGCTCGTCCTTGCTCGTGATCTGGGCGCCGACGTTCTGGCCGATGTTGGCCAGCTCGTTCTCGAGCGCCTTGACGCGGCGGTCGTACTGCTCGAGCATCAGCTGGTCGCGCTCGTACTGGCCGCGCATCGCCAGGATCTCGCGCTCGAGCTCGGCCAGGCGGCCACCCTGCATCTGCTCCATCTGGGCACGCATCAGCTGCTCCTGCGCCAGACGCTGCTGCTCGGCCTGGAGACGCTGCTGCTCCTCAAACTCGCGCTGCTGCTGCGCCGCCAGATCCGCCTGCCGCTGCCGCTCGGCCTCCTCCTGCGCCTTGAGCGCCGCCTGCTTGTCCTCGTACTGCTTGAGCAGCCGCGCCTGCTCGTCGATCTCGGACTGCGACGGGCCGGGCGTCGGCGGCGTGGGTGCCTTGGGCGTCTGGCGCGGCGGCAGCGACGGACCCTCGTCGGGGTGGTCAAAGAGGTTTGGCGGATCGTGGTTGAGCTTGGGCACGTTGATGAGGCTGGTGAGGAACTTGAGGTTGGCGCACTCGTAGTAGAACTTGCGCAGGCTGTAGTGCTGGCTGTTGTAGCGGCCGCGCAGCGGCTCGAGCGCCTCGGTGGCGTCGGTGCGGCGGTGCATGGCGCGGAGCATCGAGGTGAGGAACTTGTAGATGCCGTAGCTCTCCTTGACAAGCGGCACGAGCGACGAGATGCGGCACTCGTTGTTGGCCGAACCGCGGAAGTGGGCAAAGACGAGCTTCTGGAACGACTCGATCTGGTCCTGCAGGTTCATGAGGTCCATGATGGTCTCGTAGCCCTCGTCGGGGTTGTCGATATTCTTGAGCGAGATGTACTCCTCGTACTCAAAGAGGCCGTTGAACTCCTTGTGATGGCGGTGGAAGCGGAGCTTGGACAGGATGAAGCTGACGTAGGCGCGGATCAGGGTGGCGTAGCCCTTCATGCTGTCGGCGCCGACGGTACGGGCGCACGTCTCGAACCAGCCCATCTGCGCCTGCGCCTCCTTGAGCGTGCACTGGTGGCCCTCCTGGAGCACCTTGTGGACCAGGATGAGCGCCTTGAACGTCTGCACCTCGTCGCTGAGGATCGGCTGGACGCGGAGGCCCGTCCAGATTGACAGCGACGTGTGGTAGTCCCAGGTGTAGACGATGCATTCTTGCGAGGCGGCGTCGGGCCCATCGCGTACGAGAGTTCCAGGGGCGGGTGAGCTTTCGTGGGACGACCTATAACAAAGAGGGAACAGAGAGAAAGGGGCGGCGGCGGCGGCGGCGCTCCGGGACAGTCGGGAGAGACGCTACTCACTTCGGACGTGCTTCTGCTTGGGGGCGGTCTCGTCTGGGCTGGTGGCCTTTTTGATGTTGAGCGAGAGCTCGGACTCGGCCTTGTCGCGGTCGACCGGCCGCGTGGGCAGGTGGTCCTCGAATCGTGGCCTGGTGGGTGATGACGCGGATTCGGCGCGGAGACGAGACAAGAGGGGCGGATCGAGATGAGAGGTCAGATACCACACCATCGGCCATCGGAAGGGGCAGGAGAAGCCAAGCGTCGAGGGCCGAGCCAAGGTGGGAGGGAGCAAAGGGGCGTGCGGCACTCACATGGTGGTTGTGCTTGTGGCCGTTGCCGCGCTGCCGATGGCGGTTTGGTGCCAGGCACAGCTAAGCGGAGCCGACGAGGCCGTAGATCAGAGGGGCGACTAGAGGGACCGCTGTGTACGAAGGACGGGGAGGCAAAAAGGTCGGATAGCTGGAGGCGGGCTGGAGGTTTGTGCGATGCTTGGGCGAAAACGGGGGGGGCAAGCGAGGAGGTTGGCAAGAGGCGGGGAGGTTGTGTGGGGCGGAGGTGGAGGAGGATGATGGCAGAGGCGGATGGGAAGAGGGGCGAGGAAAGACTAGAGGAGGATGCGGCAGGCAGGAGAGGGTGCGATTGAGGTGGGCGAGGATGGCGTGGGGTGGCGGTAGAGAGTAGCGACGGGGATGCAGCGCGGCGAAGGGCAAAGAGAGAAAGGGGGACAGTGCGAGAATTTGGGCAGAGCGCGTGGCTGTGTGCAGCGCGCCGTCGATTTACCCAGCGGCAGCGGCACAAAGGCAAAGGCCAACCTCGCTCGCACTCGTTGGCTCCCACTTTTTGCCTCGCGCTCAAGCAGAGCAGCGCATCGGCCAGGCGCACTGACACTCACGCTCACACTCATGCTCACCCTCACGCTCACCCTCACCCACCCATACACGCACTCACTCACTCACCCAAACACACACACACACTCACGCACACAGACGCATCCTCTCTCTCTCTCTCTCCCTCTCTCTCCCTCTCTCTCTCTCTCTCTCTTTGTCTCAGCCAGCCCAACGACGGCGGCGGCTTCGCTCTTCTTTCCGTCTTCCTTGCATTGTCATGACGTCGCCTACCGAGTACAACAGAGCCTCGGGCCGGCGTCAATCAGGACTCCCCAGTCGTCGCAGTGGCTAGCAGGCGCGCTCCCTCGGCAGCGGCGGATCGTAGCGGTCCAGCACCTCCTGCTGCGCTACGTCAAAGCGGATCCACTCCTCGAGCAGCACGTAGCCGAGCGCAAACGGTCTGCCACGGATCGAGGCGCACGCCGGCCAACGGCACAGGGCAAAGGACAAAATGACAAGCAAGGGAGGTTGAAGGCCAAGGCGGTTGCGGGAATCAGTAACCTCACCATCACATCCGCGGCGCGGATAGTGCGCCATTCCGACTGCGCATTGCTGCAAGAGAGAGAGAGAGAGAGACTCACATGAACGGTAGATACGTCAACATCAGGGTGAGGACCCACGTGCTCGCGTGAAAGGAGCCGTAGATGACGGTGAAGCACCCCAGCATGGCGTTGAGCACCATCCCCACTTCGTCCATCGCCGCCCCCGCCGCACCACCGCCCCCTTGCTCGGCCCCGGCCGGCGCCGCCCCCGCGGCCTCAAAGAAGGGGTCGACGGGAGGTCCGGCGTCGTCTGCATCGCCCTCGCCCTCGCTCTCGCGCTGTGCCCTGACGCGTGTCGACGACGCTGACAGGAACGGGAATGACGCCGAGAGGTAGCTTATCGCGGCCTCGATCCTCCGCCTCGCTGCCGACTCTAGTTGGCGCGGCAGCGTGCCGAGGCGACGGCCGCATTCGCCGACGAGCTGGACCAGCTCGAGTGCGGAGCGCGCCGCCTGGTGGTACATCTGCGCCAGCAACGACTCCCAGGCGAACTGCAGTGCCACCGCAAACGCGATCGTCACCGTGACCAGGCAGCCGACCGCGATAACGGTCTGCCAGAGGCTCTCGTAGGGCAGGTTGGCCATCCGGAAGGGGCGCACCCGGCCCGGCAGCAGCCGAGCGTCCTCCTCGTCCAGAAAGAGGTCGTAGGAAGTCTTGTCGGCCTGGTCGCGGTCGCCCAGCATCACCGACAGCATCCGTCGGTAGCCCTCGGCCGCGCTCCGATTGTTCTCAAGCCAGTCGGCGCGCTTCCACCAGCGAGCGTGCGACTGGCGGAAGCGGTCTGCGCGTTCGCTGAAGGGTGTCAGCAGCAGGCAGGCATAGTAGACCAGGTTCGTCAGCACCGGGCCAAAGATGGGCGCGAGCTGCGAAAATTCGACCCTCTCGGGCGTCGAAAAGGAGCGCGGGCCGAGGTAGGTCGAGAGCGGCAGTCCGCCCCACCAGTTGGCCCAGTGGCAACCAAATACGGTCGAGGATGCAGACGAGAGCGCCTCGCGGATGCGGTACGCCACCAGCCGCGACCGGCTCCGCGGTGGTCCCAGCAGCGCGGCGTTGGGCGGTAGCGGGGGCGCCGCTTGGTAGTGCTCGTCGAGGAAGGCGATCGTCGCGGCGACAACGACCTTGGCCATCGTCCAGAGGATCTCGCGCCGCGATTCGCAGACGAGGATCGACAGCAGCACGGCGCTCTTTGTCACGGCATTCCACAGGTGGAACGGGATACGCGTGAAGCCGCGCAACCGCTCGACGACGGTGAGGTAGGCGGCGTCCGGCAGGAAGCGCAGCGGTCCGAGCCAGCGGGGGAACATGCGTTCCAGCACGGGTTCCGTGAAAGAGGTGATCCAGCCTTGGTGGCCGACGTAGTTGAAGCGTAGCCAAACGGTCGGAACGTCGTCCGCCTCCTCGGCCACGCTCCCCTGCTTCTCCTTCTCCTCCCCGTCGCCCTTTTCGGATTCCGTCGCTTTGACCCGCGAGGTCCTCACGTTTCCCTCCGCGTACGACCGGAGGAAGCTGTCCGTCAGCTCCAGCAGCTGTACGTATCCCTGCACTTCCGGCGATGTGCCGGCCGGGCCATCGGATGCGCTGTCGTGGGCCTCGGCGCCGTCGGCAGGGCCGCTGAACCACTCCTTGATCGCGTTGGTGATGGTCTCGGCCTTCCGACCCGGATCGCTTGCCGTCGTCGCCGAGGAGGGCGGTGGCGATGGGCGGCCGGCGTCATGGACGCCGAGCAGATCCTCGTCTGCGAATCTGCTCCCGGCTGCAGCCTCGGCGCCGCCGGCCCTGATGGCCTCGCGATCCTGCTTTGCGCGCCTGTAGACGTCCCACGCGTCGCCGTGCTCGCGTCTAATCTGCGCCATAATGTCAAGCATGGAGCGGACATGGAGCTCCTTGTCCGAGCCGGAGAAGATCAACGCCTCCACCGAAGTCGAGTTGACGTAGACGTCGGCGCCTTCCGACGAGAGGCTGATGGTGTAGGGCGGCGCGGGCGGCCGCAGCAGCCCGAGTGCGGCGCCCCGCACGGAATCCAGGCTGGTACCTTCGAGGGCGGCGAGGCAGCGGAGCGAGGCGGTGCCGACGAGGCCCGTCACGACGACGAGCAGCGACACGGCGCAGAACGAGGCGAGGAGCTTGAGCGGCTGGCTGGCCCGGAGGAAGGCGGTGACGGGCGTCCAGCGCGAGGTGGCGAAGAGGTAGCGGCTGGAGCACTGTCCGCAGAGGCGCGAGGCGTCCGAGGAGCGCGACTTGTGCCTCCAGAGCGAGAGGCAGCCGGAGTGGACGTACTTCATGCTGCCGCGGCAACGGCAGGGCGAGATGAGCCTGCCCATGGTGGTGCCGTCGTCGTTGAGCTCGTGCTCCTCGGCAAAGCAGAGGCGGCAGATGCGGTCGTTGCCCTCGTCGTCCTTGGCTAGGGTCGGCGTCGGCGAACGCTGTCTCCGCCGCTCCTCGATCTGGGCGGCGACCTCGGCCTCGGCGGCCGCAGCTGTGGCCATCGCTCGCGAGGCACGACCGGCGCCGTTGCCATCGCCCGGTAGATTGTCGATACCATCGTCGTGGCGGTGCTCCAGCAGCGGTGGTGGCGGCTGCCTCGTCCAGTGGTCGAGGCCGACGTCGCGGAGGACGTTTTGGGTCGATCGCCAGATGCGCGGAGCAGCGCCGAGCAGCAGCTCGACCTCATGCTCATCCTCGTCCCTCCTCTCGTCAGCGGCGGCGGCTGGAGCGAGCTGCGGGCGCGGACGGGCACCGGCAGGATCCATTTGCGTGACTTGGCGGCGGCGAAGCCAATCACGGGCGCGGACGCGGGTGCTGTTCAGAGGAGGCCAGAGAGCCCGTCTCACTGGTTTGGGCCGCGGACGGAACGTCTGTATTGTTTGATGGGATGCGAGAGTGTGGGGCGCGGGTGGGCGGGCGTGGACCGATGTGGCTGAGTGGGAACTATTCAAATGAGGAGAGCTGGTGTACGTGAGTGTGAAAGAAGGAGAGAGTGAGATGCAGAGAGGGACAGAGACGGGATATGTGTTTGCATGTGCGTGCGTGCGTGCGTGCGTGCGGGTGTGCGGGGGTGTGTGGGTGTGTGGGTGTGTGGGTGTGTGTTGCTGCTACATACATCTGGACATCTGCGTAGATGTCCGGTGGTATCGTAACAGCAACGGTGCGGACCAGCCAAAGAAACGAATGAGGAATCAGGGGGGCTTCTATGGCGCCGGGCAAAGCCCAGTCGTGGCGGTGGGTGCCGATAAGTCGTCGGGACGGGCCTATCGCGATGCTGCTAGTGCATCGACGGGCTGATGTCGGAACAAGAGCCGACGATCGCTCGTTGGTGGTGGTGGTGGTGGTGGTGGTAATCAAGAGGTGGTCCATGCAGACCTTGGCGCAGCCCTGTTATCGGCAAACCGGCAGCAGGAAGCACGCCATCCACAATCGCAATGCGGCTCTTTTGCCAAGCCACAACGAAAAAAGCAGAATCGCGGTGGGGTTGGGTTTTCTTTTTTTGCCAGTTGGTTAACAACAAATAACCTACTAGTTAGTCAAGTTCACTCGTGTTCGTTCATCAGAGCCCCCCAAAAAAGGCCAGCAAAATGGCTACAAAAAAGAGGCAGTCGGTGGCTATGCTTCACCGCTTCTTTGCTCAGACAGAGGGCAGTATGCATCGGCTCGCTGGCTGGACCCTCTCCCCAAGACGGAACGATGCCCCTCCCCATCGCGAGCACTCGAATCCGATTCCTTATCCTTTTCCTCCCTCGCTATCCTTAGCCTACCACTGACTACTGCGCATCCCCACCCGCCTCCCGGCGACAGCAACGCACCTAACCCACGCAAAAACAAACACAAGCCGAATCGTCTCGTCAGTACCTCGATACTACCCTCCCTACCATCTCTACCCAGCGCCGAACCCGTAACCAAGCCCAAGCAGGACGGCGACGGGAGAGACGGAGCCACGGACGGGCTGCCCGTCAGCATTGCCTTTTACTCTTCCAGAGCTCGCCCTCCGCCTCCGCCCGCAAAGGCACAAGGCTGACGACGAGCTCTGCCACATTGGCCCGCCCACCCCCCAACAAATCGGTGGAAGGGGGTTGCCTCGGATGGCCTTTTGGTGCCGAATGCTTTCATCCTCCGGGCACGCCGACTCTAAGCCCCTCTCTCCCGTCGCTTGGGATCGCTGGTTCGTGCCGCCTTGGCGCTGATGCTCCACTCACCTGACGCAGTACGGATCGCGACGACGGCGAAGGGCGGCGATCCTGTTTAGTTCGAGGGCGTCCAAGCCAAATACCGAAGGATGGGAAAAAAGGCGGATAACACATCACACGAACATTTTTCTAACGATGAAGCATGCATATTCCGGAAAAGGGAGGGGAGACAGGCGAAAAAAGCCATCAAACAAGGAGAAGAGTAGACGACGATCGACGACCGAAACCGTCAGAAAAAAAAGAGGGGCAGCAATGTGGGGACAATAGGTCATCCCTGATTCATGGGCGCAGCGACTATCACATCGGCACCTCCCAACAATGGTTTTAATGACCCGCAAGCGTTTGCTCTCCCCGCGCTCCAAGGCGTAAGCACGTCGCGACGACGCCCATACCGACGGCCCCGCTCTCAACTGGTCCCCCAAGGCCGTCGCCGAGTCTCACGAAGAGACTGCAAAGCAACGTCCAAAGGGGCGACAGATTTTGGTAGCGAGCGAAAAGGCCAGGTTGCGGGCCCTTTACCCCCAAAGAAGGGGAAAGGGCCGCTGGGCGACGACGTGCGGCCGGCGGGTGGTGGTGGGAGGAGTGGAGAGGGAGAGAAAGGGAAGAGATGGGATGAGGGTGGAAGAAGTGGGGGATGGATCGAGTACGATAGGGCAGCGAGGAGCGAAAAGGATACCGGAAGCCGGGGCGGGCAAGAGCGGAAGGCGATCAAGAACGATGGCGAGGCGGGCGAAGCTCGCGAAGTCGACGAAAACACAGTCTGGCAAAGTAAGGCGATGGAGGAGGCAGTGACCTGCGTGGTGGTGGGCACGGAAAAGGCGATGGTAGATGAAAGCAATGGTACGATGCGAAAAGCACGAGGATGGTGTGAGGGATCAAGAAGAAAGGCAGAAGAGCAGCCCGCGCCCCCTTTTGTGCATCCGAAGGAGCCCGTTTAGCTGGCTCGGCCAGAAGGGGGAAAAAAAAATCCACACGGCAGGCCGAGGAAATAAAAAAAAAAATCAGAAAGATTGCAAGGAACGTAGGGATTTTTTAAAAAAAGAGCCAAAACGGTTGACCGCGGCAAGCGCTGGAAAAGGAGAGGCTGTTCTCGTGCGGCAGGTGGGCGGATGGACGGTCGGACCCATTTTGGGGTGAGCCAACTACATAACTCCACATACAAAGCACGGCCAGCCCCGTCAGTGAGCCAAGCGCCAACCAAGCCAACCCAGCCCTTCTCTACGACGTCCATCAACCCTATATCCTTCGCTCTCGATCCATACAACCCCCCTTCTTTCCTCCGGCCCTCTCTCCACCACCCCCACCTTCGCCATGTCCACATCGCGTCGACCCGGCCGCCCAGGTGCCTCCACCGGCGCCTCATCCTCGCGCCCCCCCGCGCCCCCCTCGGGGCTTGGCCCCAAAGGCATCGTCGACAAAAGCGGTCGAGTCAGCGAATTCTCCTCGGCCGACGACAAATGTCCTCAATGCAAAACCGACCGCTACCTCAACCCTCGCCTCCGCCTCCTCGTCAGTCCCTGCTACCACAAGATGTGCGAATCCTGCATCGACCGCATCTTCAGCCTCGGCCCCGCACCCTGTCCCGAATGCGGTAAAAAGGTATCCAAGAACCAATTCACCGCCCAAACCTTCCAAGACCTAGGCGTAGAGAGGGAGGTAGCGGTGCGCAAAACGGTAGCGAAGCTGTTTAATCGTCGCGAAGACGAGTTTGCCGACCTCAAAGCCTACAACGACTACCTCGAGGAGGTGGAGGAGATCACCTTCAACCTGATCCACGAGGTGGATCTGGCAAGGACGCAAGCAAGGCTAGAACAGTACCAAGCCGCTCACCGATCCGCCATCGCATCGTCCTCACAGCAGACGGTGGCGGAATCGGAACGCCAGGCGAAACTCGATGAAGAAGAACGCGAAGCCAAACGAGCCCGCGCCGAACGTCTACGTCTCCTCGAAGAACGCGAACGCCAAGATCGTCAACGCGAACGCTTGGAAATCGTGCGGGAACTCGAACGGGGCGGAGACCCCGACGCCGTTATGGAGCGGCAACGTAAACGCCAACTCGAACGAGACCACCGCCTTCGTCTCGAAGAACAAGAAGCTAGACGAAGAGAAAAACAAGCTGCCCTCGCCGCTTCCTCCTCCAACGGTCTCGGTGCGGATGCGGCGGCGAATCGTCCGTGGAGTTTGGAGATGCTGTGGGATTTTGAAGGCTCCTTGGCGACCCTCGACGATGCAGAGGCGCTGTTTGAGCTGAGGAAGGTCCCAACTGCCATGGGGGGGCTTGAGGGAGTACCCCAGAGACAGGGGGTAGGGTACGAGGATCCGGCATTGAAGCCGCAGTGGATGTCGAAGGAGGCGATCGCCAGGTACCGAGCGGGGGGGTACGAGTGGAGCGGAGTGTGGGGCAGAGAGGTCAGGGCGGCCTGCGAGGCGATTGGCGTGGCGCCGAGGCGTGATGAGCTAGGCAGCGAGGCGTGAAGCGCCCTCAAAACCCCTTTCGCCCACCCTCTCCTTCCGCCATGTCAAGGGTCGCACTCGACCCCTTCTTTGATGTAGTGAGCCCCTTTTTCGTATCGTGCCTGGCCCAAGACGGCTCGGAATACCACACCCATACCACCCTGAGCCGCGGGTCGCGAGCTGCGGCTCGGATCGACGCATCACCAGCAACCCTCGCGTCCACGTCCACGTCGACGCCGGCACCCCGGCATGTCCCACGTTCATCGTCACAGTCTACGTCCGAGGGTATTTTTGAGGGGTATCGTCGGCAAAGTGCATTTGCAAATCAGCCTGTAGAGTGTTAACCCTTCCCCCTCTCCCGCTGGGACGACGCAAATGATCC
>JALNIF010004241.1:0-11182 GCA_026284005.1 Thecaphora frezii | reverse complement strand
AAAAAAAAAAAAAAAAGAGGAACCTGGTGTCCTTTGTGCAATTCTCTCTGGAATCAAATCGGGATTCTGCTATGTATTTCACCTCCGTCTTTCGAGAAGAGAAAGGGGGGAAAAGAGAGGGGGTGAGGAGAGGGCTAATTAGGCAAAGGGAAAGCAAGGCGGGAGTGCAACGGAGCGCCCATCAATTCTGCGAAGAGTAGATGCGGCAAAAGACAAGACAGCGGCGCCCAAAGAGGATGATGAATCGGTCAGCACGCAGAACCCAGCATCCACACACACAACGGCCAGCCCAGCCGTCTGAGGCGGCACGCCCCGTGCTACTCACGACTCGCTTAATCGGATGCAAGAGCATCGGCGCACGGCAGACGTTCTCCTTGGCCTTCCATCCCACGTACACCTCCTTACTGTGCTGTCCGTCGTAGTAGAAGGAGCTGTCCCGCATCACCTTCTCGTTGAGCTTCTTGTAAAAGTCGGGTCGGTTGATGCGGCTGTGCAGCACCTCGGGATCCCACATGTGGCGGAAGTAGACCGGATGCGGCACAAACACGCCCTTGAACGGCAGCGGCAGGTTGTGCGTGAAGCCGGCCTCGGGGTAGAACGAGTGGTCGTGCGATGTCGGCAGCTGCGAGTGCAGCACCAGCGTCGTGGGCCACGCTTCGCAGTGCAGCGACTTCTTCGCCTCGGCGTTGACCACATTCATCGCCTCGAGCACGTGGCGGCTCATCCGCATGTTGGTACCGATCGAGGCCCTGCGGTCAGTGTCCTGGCCGGGCGGGTAGTCTGTCGAGGTCGAAAAAAGGACGGAAGGAGGGAAAGAGAGGGATGGAGGGCGCCGACAAGCCATGTGAAAGTCCGTCGTCAGCAAAGCTCGAGGCGAACCTCGCCGCCGAGATAGACGACTGCAGCGGCTCCGCGCGCCTGGCCCGCGTCGGATCGATCCGACGGCTTTCGATCCGCTTGCGCAGCCTTTCTCCTTGCCGCGACAATGATGACTCACTCTGCACGTCGTATTCCCAGTACCAGCCTGAGCCCCGCGGGTCGAAGATCGGACCCAGCGTGATGAGGTCGGCTTCCTGGCCTCGACCGCGGGTCAGGGTCTTGTTGTCGCTCCAGTTCTCCTCCGAGACGGTCACGTTGGGGATGTACCACGTGTCGTATTTGTCCATGCCCACGTGCAACGGCTCGTTGCGCGCGTACTCTGAGCAGATGCGATTCGCACAGCAGAGCCACGGATGGTGCCGACGATCCGATCCGCGTCGAAGTAAGAAAGGAAAAGGGAGGAGAGCAAGGCTGCAGCGTGAGTACCGAGGTAGCCGACGTAGGCGTCGAGCAGAGGCGCCGACTCACCCTCGATACCCTCAAAGAAGTCGAGGTAGTTGCCGATGTAGCGGACGTCCATCTCCCAGTTGTAGATAAAGTCGTACTCCTTGTGGTCCAGGTAGAACTTCTGCAACGCCATCAGGCAGGACCGGTACGACCTGGACGCGGCGGACGGCGACGCCAACAAAGCAAAACATAGGTGCAGAGGTGCGGAGGTGGGGTAAAGCGTTAGCGAACTGCGACAAGACGTTTCAAACAAGATGATTTTCCGGGCTACGCTACGTCTCGGCCAGGCAAATCCATGGCTCCAGGAAGAAACGAAAGGGGGAGCGGCCGAGACTTACGCCTGCGCAAACATGCGGTTGAGGAACTTGCCGGGCAGTCCGGGATAGAGGGCGCACATCTCGTCTTCGGTCCACAGCTCCACCATGCCCCAGAATTCGCGCGGCACGCTCGACCGCAGCACGTTGAGGCGATCCCACTCGGACGTGAAGACGGCGAGATGCCTGCGCTTCACCTCGACCAGAATCCGGATGTCGTAGGGCGTGTTGGGGTTGTTGAGCGAGAGCTCGCTGATCAGGGCGCGCATGTTGAGGATGTCGTCCTCTCGCCACGGGTAACCCTCGTAGGAGCGCATGACGAGCGCGGTGCGCTTCGTCTCGGGCGTGGTGCGGTGGTACTTGGAGCTGGCGTCGCCGTCCTCGCCCACGACGTTCGAGTGCGGGTCGAAGCGGTCGACGCCGCCGGCCATGCCGCGGTCGTGGAGCCGCTTCTCGTAGCAGTTGTCCATCAGCGCCTTCCAGTCTGGGTAGCTGCTCGGTCCAAGCTCCTCGCTCATGAGGTTGGCGCGCCAGAGGCGATCCCTAAGAATGCCCTCCCATTCGTCTTCGTGCATGCCGGCGGGCTTGGTGTGGCCGTAGAGCGGGTCGGCCTTTTTCTTGGAGCGGGCCTTGTCGGATCCCTTGGCCGCGGTCGCGTCGTCGCCACCATCGGCGCCCTGCGGCTTCGTCTTCTTAATCGGCTTGACGTTGTCCGGGTCGTCGTCGTAGTCCTCGAGCTGGGTGCGCAGGCTCGCGAGCTCCTCGGGATCCTTGCGATAGGTGATGTTGAGTGCGTCATCGGTGTACATCTCGTAGCGTGCTCGGTAGGTCATGCACTTGGTCTGGTCCATGCCAGCCGCCTTGTAGCTGCCGACCAGCGGGATCGGGTGGGTGTCGGGGGTGTCGTACAGCTCGAGCGGAGCCCGAGGAATCGGCACGCCGCGCGGACCGTTGCAGGCGGAGAACTTTGGCGGGACGATGGGACGCTGCGGCGAGGCCGAGCGGAACGGGCTCGAACCTCCCGGAACAGATTCGTGCGAGATGACCGGATACGGATCGACCCGGTAATATGTCATCTCCCGCCACTCGGTTGACATGGCACCAAACAGGCCGAGCGCGGCCAGCGTGCCGATGCATGCGACGAAGACGAGCGTCTTCCACCGGCGCAGCAGCAAGCCCAGCACGCGCTGGACCGACGTCGGTATCCGGATGATGTAGAAGCCGCCGTACTTGCCCAGATTGAGCACAAAGGTGCCGGGCACACCGCCGGGGCTTGGGACGCTGCCGCCGTGCGGGGGCGAGCCGGGTCTCGATGGTGTTCGCGACCCTGTTGGCGTCTGGGGTAGCTGATGGAAGCGGTAGGGTGGTGGCGGATTGCCGCCCGAAGAGGACGAGGAGGGCGACATTGATGGCGATAGGAACGAGGACTTTTCCGACATGGCCGTGATCTGCAGGGCGAAGCGGTCGGAGCGACGGAAACTTCCGAGCAAGGCTTTGATCGCTGCGTTGCGAAGCTCTGTCCGGGCCTGGCTTTACCGAACAAAGACGCTGTTGCAGTCGAAAAGCAAAGGCCCAGGTGATAAGGTGCGAGGCGCAGTGTTGGTCCTCTCCTCTCCTCTGAGTCGGGTTGAGGCGGCAGAAGGAGATGCAGCGGCTGTTGAAGTCGAGGCTGGCGAAGTGGATGAAAGGTCGATGCGAGTGCTGGGTCGAAGACAGCAGCAGGCGCTAGCTAGGCAAGCCGATTAGGTTAGCGCGAACAAAGAAGAGCGGGGTCCTGTGCGAGTCCGAGAAAGGATGAATTCCGAGCCGGAAGATCGAGGGTAGCAGCTTGGCAGCGGCAAGCTGAGAGACGTCCACCGGGATTTGGCGAGCGGTAAGGGCGAGATGGGGACAGAAAGCAGGGCCGCAACAGCGCGGCGATTCACAGATGGAGAGAGAGAGTCGTTTAGGCGGGTTGTTGCGTGGCGTGCGATGCTGGTTTCCGGGCTCGCCGGGTGAAAAGTAGGGGGAACGGAGAGGAGAGGAGAGAAGAGCGAGAAGGATGGACAGAACCGAAGGCAAAGGATGAAAGGGAAAGAGGGAAGGGGCAAAAGGGGATCGTAGCGCAGAAGGGGGAGGTTGATGTTGACCGCCAATCTCCTCGAGGATGTGGCGAGCCGTAAAAGTGTGGCGCGGTCGAGGTGAGATCGGGCGGACCTAAGGGAGGGGGTATGGGGGAATGGGCAATGTGCCGGTGGTCGATGGGGAGGGGGGCGGAAGGGGAGGGAGGAGCGGAGCGGCGGGCGAGGAGGCGAGGAGGCGAGGAGGACGGGGAGGCGAGAATGGATCCCAGGATTGGTCGTGGCTGCGTCTTTGTCGTGGTTGTCGTGATTGGCCAAAGAGGGAAGAAGGAGGAGTAGCAGCAGCGGTGGCGGCAGTTGCAGCAGCAGCAACAGCAGCAACAGTGGCAAGCAGGCAAGCAAGGCAGCCCTGAGCTGCTCACCGCGGCGGAGGCGGCGGCGGTTGCAGCGGCGGTCGATGCACACACACACACCACACCACCACACGCACACGCACACGCACATGTACACGCACACGCGCACGCACACGCACACGCACACGCACATGCACATGCACACACCTCTCTCGCACCCTCTCTCGCTCTCTTCTGTCTTTTCTGTAGCCTGGCTCTGGCTCTGGCTCTGCGTCCAACTAGTTACTTGTCTGTCTGTCTGTCTGTCTGTCTGTCCGTCTGTCTGGAGGATCCTCGGTCATGCTTGCTTGCCTTCCACGCACGCACGCCCAAGGCAGCTCCAGGCCTCTCTCTCTTGGGCGGGTGCGGCAGCAGCCTGAAAATCACAACCTGCACCAACCAGCCAGCCCTGGCCAGCCCAGCCCAGCCCAGACGCAACTACAGCCCGAAAACCATCCCAGCCGCCGTAATTATCGCCCACTGGTTAAGCTTGACTACACTCGCCGCAATAGTTAAGCGCCAATTAGCTGCTTCAACATGCAGCCGACTAGCTAGCAGAGAAAAAGGCTACTGCTTGTAGTTAAGTTGGAGGTTGCCCTGTATGAACGAAAGAGAGAAAGAAATCATTAAGCTCGTCGTAGCTCAACACAGACGCAGCTGAGGCCTGGGCGATTTCAAAGCAGCTCGCCCCTGGCTGTGTTCGCGTCGTCGTTGCGCGACTCGCTTTTACGGCCGCACCACACTTTTAATCTACGTTGAGCACTGTAGTTACCATTACAACTAGAGTGAACCTTGTAGCTTGCCCCTTGTACGAGGGCGCAGGCTCTAATTGCTACCGACATAACCAGCGTGTAACAGCTACACTCGACTACATGAGCTGTGGTAGAGCACATATTACTGTGGTTGCACCAACCCTGCAACGCACGAGCGCCCTAACGCCCGTAGTGTTTCCCTGGCCAAGTGATGCTGCGATTCGAGCGAGCCAGGTTGCCTATCATCTACATATTGTGCCCAGAAGGTGGCACGTAAGTAACTACTTACATAACTCGACGCCTTCTATTTCAGAATACGAATCCCAGCTAGTCACGCAACCGACAGAGGGCGGCGCAACGCCCCAAGCCCAGCCTGGCCTGGCCTTGGCCATCCGCTACCTCGAAGCCATGGGCGCTGCCTGCCCATCTCGTAGCCGCTCTCCTCTTCCCCCGTTAGACATTGCCTCGCCGTTGTAGGCCGTCGCGCACACTCACCAAGCTCTGCGACCGACCGCGCCGAGGCAAGAGAAAGAGAGCAACGAAGGTTGTACATACCGAGACCCGTTCCACTGCTGCGCCGCCCACCACTTTCACACATTGGCCATCAGCCACACGTCGACAGAATCCAGATCATACCGCCCCGACAGGCTCTTGACCCGGCCAAGGGATGCGAGCCGGACAGAGCCAACGAGGGCGTCGCAAGCCCGAGCTGGCCGGCTCGCATGCATAAAGGCTGGAAGGACTAGCGGCGGTCCGCAGGCTCGGCTTTGGCCCTCCCGCAGCGCATCTCCCTCTCTCGTAGCCGGATCCGGGACAACTCGACTCTTAAATAGGCGTCGTCCAGCCGTGCTCGGTCCACTTGTCCGTTCCCCCCTTCTTATCCCCTTCCACTCTGAGCTTAGCCTCTCCTCTCAGCATTCTGGCGACAGAGTGTCCTACTTGTGTCTCTCACCAGCTCTCTGGCTCGCTCGTCGTCCTGCCTGGAAAGCATGAAGCGCGGATTGTTGAGTCTGGTACGGTGCAGGTCGACGTCTTTTTTTCCCTTAGCAGTCGACCGACCGTCGCTCCGCCCGACCTCGCCTCGAGCCAGGCAGCGTCGATTGAGCAGCCTGTCAGACCGCAGCGGGAGGTGTATGATGGGCCACGGAGCCTGCGTCTACACGGACGGCGTCAGACCGGACGAAGTGGTCGTAAGTACTTAGCTTGGTTGTAGCTGCGTGTCAGACCGAGGCGCGGCCGTGGCAGTCGAGCCGCTCTAGGCAGAGTCGAGGAACGTCCTCCAAGCAGCATGTTTATATGTAAAGAGTACCTGCAGTCTGATCATCTGGCTACGAGTCACAGACGTGCCCGTGTCCTACCGCCATTGTTGGCGGAGCATAGAGCTAGGGCCTGGTTCAGTGGAACGTCTACGAAGCGGGTACAGAGCCAAAAATATAGAGATATCGAAGCGGAGCTGCGTCTCTCTCCTCCTTGACTACCGGCCAGCTGCGCTGAGTCACTCTCCATGAACTAGACCCAAAGGCGGCTCTAAAAGTAGGTACTGTCTGCCGGTCAAAGAGCCCGAGTTTGTCGGGTGCACGTCGTATCTGCATGTATGGCAGCGCAGGCCCGACCACGGGGAAGTACGTGCTACGGGGAGCGAGCACGGTGATGGCAAGATAATTCCGTAGGTCTAGGTCGTGGCTGGCGACCAAGGCTTTCTGGTCCAAGGTAAGTGGAGCACACCTACGACATTGTCTGCTGGCTGTTGTACTTGCGGCACAGGGGCGAGTGAAATGGTCTGGGAGTGTTTGTGGTGCGTCGGCGTTCTTTGCTTCCCGCACACCGCGGGCACGAGGCAAGCAGGCTAGTCGAGGCCGCCAACTGCTCACTACTATGTACGACTACTACTGCCTACTACTGCTCTTAGTCCGCCGCCATGCTTGCAGAGGGAAGCCGCAATTCCGCGACAAGAGGCGGTAACTGCATGAACAAGCTAAGGTCGCGGATTTATTTTTTTATATTTTATATTTTATATTTTATATTTTATATTTTATATTTTATATTTTATATTTTATATTTTATATTTTATATTTTATATTTTATATTTTATATTTTATATTTTATATTTTATATTTTATATTTTATATTCTTTTTATTAGTTTATTTTTTATTTCATTTATTGATTTATTTATTTTGGTTTGGTTGCGATGCCCACGTTGTTAGTAGCAGCGGCGGAGGCTGAATGTGGTCCAACCATCTTTACTTCCTATCCATTTATCTACGTTCACCCTCCGCTCGAGTTGCATGTCAAGGCCGAAGGACATGGTGTCGAGCGACCGGCTGTCAAGCCATCAAGCTCCTGTCACTTTCAGCGCAAGTGGCTCGTCAAGACGGGCGTCGAGCACCGCGCAACGATGGATGAGCTCGGCAGGGTTTTGTCGACGGTACTGCGACGTCGGAAACGTCTGCTGCGGAGCTCGCATAGACCATCGTCCGCGAGCCACTGCGGTTCTAAGTCTATCTGCTGGCCTCTGATACCCCTGAAACTGGCACTTGGCTTCGTCAGAGCGATGACCGAGGCTAGCTAAGCTAAATATAGAGACGTGTGGTAGCCGAAAGGTTGCTGCATGGTAGTTGTTCCGCGACGATCCTGTTCGGCAAGGCGAAGAGACCCCGTGCATCCTCAGAATGTTGATGTAGCGGTTGCAAACGAGGCCAAGGATGG
This sequence comes from Thecaphora frezii, assembly GCA_026284005.1. Taxonomy (NCBI): domain Eukaryota; kingdom Fungi; phylum Basidiomycota; class Ustilaginomycetes; order Urocystidales; family Glomosporiaceae; genus Thecaphora; species Thecaphora frezii. Next base: position 3,631 of record JALNIF010004241.1, on the reverse strand, counting down.
GAGACTCCTCCTGGAGGTCGACAGGGTCAACAGCCCGCAACTCGGCTTCTTGCGACAGCTGTGAGTCCGCTCTGTCGGGCGCCCTTGTGGTCGGGACCTTTTTGCGCCGCTACGCCTGCCATATGCACCGTTCATTCGCACTCGAAACTGTCAGTGGCGACCACGAGCGGGCACGCACGAGCAGGGCACGCACCCGGTCTGCAAGAAGTTGCCATGGCGGAGGAAGACATGGTGGCGGCCGACCGAGCAGGCTTAGCGAGGGTTGCGGCTACGGCTCGCTGGCCACGGTCCACGGCCACGCTGCTCTCGTCGGTCGGTGCCGCGGTTCGGGTCGACTGAGGTGGCTGGCCGCTGCCGAGCCACGGTTCGCTTGCGCACTCGACTGCCTTAGGCGGAAGCTTTGCGGTGGCGAAGGTCAGTCGGTCGGTCGGAAGCTCGCCGTGGCCCACGGCCCAGGTCCGAAGGGTCACAGGGCGAGCGCGCGCGAGGCGGAAAACTACCAGTGTGGACCGAGCGGCGGGTGGGCGTGTTTTAGGACCGCTACAGCTGGTGCAGGCCAAGTCGCGGCGTCTGAAGGGGGAAAGGGACGGCGGCTCATGCGCGATAAGCGAGGCGGGTGCGATGAAGCTGATTTGGATGAAAGCTGAAGGCTGCGTTTATCGGGGCAGAGAAGAGGGTGCTCAAACGACGTCACCCGCCTCGTCCGAGGCATGCAGGAGACCCACGCACCACGCACCCGCTGCGACGCGCCGCTCGTCCCTTTGGTCGGCCACCGCCGCCGCCACCGCGGATAACTTCCCTTCGCCCCCTTTTAGCTTGGAGCCGCGCTTGCACTTTGGCGGTCGCGCCACGCTGTCCTACACGGACGATGCCTTCCGTCAGCCTACAACCAACACTATCGACGCCCCTCGTGGCCGACTCAATCGACGCACAGCGGCGCCGCAGCATAAGGCTCGAGCTTTGCACGAAATAGCGCAGCGTCGCATCGCACGGTGCGCATACCTTGCCTTCCCCCCTGGCCACACCGAGAGCGCCGACCTTGGCTGGATGCGGCCGCCGCTAGCTTATCTCGCGGCCCACCCGTCCTTGGGCAACCACGGCTAGCGTCCCAACCCCACCCGCCTCAAACCCCATGCGCCCGTGACTCGATAGCCGACCCGTCTTCTGACCCTGCCTGTCCACCACCATGACCTCCTCTCCATCCGACCCCTACACCCTGCCCGTCGCGACCCCGCCGTTCTGTCCGCCATACCCCTCGTTGGCGCCGGCCCCTGCTCGATTCCCTTTGCAATAGATGAGCGAGGTGGCCCTCGCTGCCCCTCGCACCCGCTTTCGCTCCGACGTACAGGCGCCATTCGGATGGCCGCTCCTGGCCACGCTTAGCCAAGCCTGACGGGTCCAACTTCCTCTCTCGCCCCGTGAGACGCGGAGCTGCCTTCCAACATGACGCTCGCCACTCCGTCCCAGCGTCCCAGCAACGAGCTCAAGCACGTATCGTCCAAACCGCAGCCCACCATCGCAGACTTGGCGCCCGAAGCAGGGCGGACGACTGCGGATCCGGTGAACGACGCTTCGGCCATCTACGTCGATCCGGCCGCCGAGAAGAAGCTGCGAAGAAGCTCGACCTTGCCATCTGCATTCCTGCGGAATTTTTGTTCCTTTCGTTCCTCGACAGTAGCAACCTGGGCAACGCCTTTAGCACCTCACTGCCGGCCGACCTCGCGCTCCCCGCCAACGGCCAGAGTCTCTTGACCTCGATCTTCTTCGTGACCTACGTCCTCTTCGAGACACCTTCAGCCGTGATCTTTAAACGCTTCGGCGCCCGCCTCATCATCAGCCTCATCACCATTGGCTGGGGGCTGTGCACCCTCTTCACCGGCTTCTTTCCCATCCTCTCGGTCTACCTCTCGGACTGGTTCAAGCGCGAGGAGCTCGGCCGGCGCACCAGCTTCCTGTTCGTGGCGGCCGCCGTCTCGGACGCGTTCGGCGGGCTTCTCGCCTTCGGCATCTTCCACATGGATGGCGTCGCCGGCCTCGAAGCTTGGCGCTGGCTCTATGTGCTGGAGGGCACCATCAAGGTCGTCGCCGGCACCGCGGTGTGGTTCATGCTTGCCGACGACTTTGAAAAGGCGTGGTTCCTCGATGAGGGCGACCGCGAGGTGATGCGGCTACGCAGGCGCCAGTCGGCAGCATACGACGGCGAAGGCAAGTTTAGTTGGTCCGAGGCGGGCGCGGCGCTGCGGGACGCCAAGGTGTAGATCAGCGGCGCGGCGCAGTTTTGCGCCGACACGTGCCTGTTTGCCTACGCCGTCTTTTTGCCCTCCATCATCCGCACGTTCAACGCGAGTTACAGCACGGTCGAGGTTCAGCTGCTGACGGTGCCGTGCTACTCCTTTACAGCCGTGTGAGTGGCCTTGCCAAACCTCGCAGGGTGGATCGTCTCGAGCAATCGAGCGCACCGCTGACGCTTCGAGCCTGCATCGGCGGTTCGAACCGTGCCATTGCAGATCCTACATCCTCGCGGCCTCGCTGATGGACAGGATCAGGTATCGTGGCGTGACGCTGGTGGGCGCCGCGCTGATCATGGCGGTGTGCTTCGGGCTGCTGCTGGCCGTCAAGAATACGGGCGCGCGCTACTTTGCGTGCTTCTTGGTGGCGCTCGTCTACACGGTGAGTCCGTCCGAGATGCGCAAAGGGAGCAATCGTCGTTCGAGACGGCGCAGGATAGCAAGCTGATGCGGAACACATGTCGCTGCCTGTGCGCACGCTGTTGCCTCTGCCGACCTACAGATGGTTGGTCTCAACGTTTCGTGGCTCAACTGCAACAATGCGCCGTCGCTCAAGCGCGCCACCGCTGCCGGGATGTAGCTGACGGTCTGAGTGCACCGTTTCGATGTGGTTTGGAGCCACGCTCGGAAGTCTGGACCCGACTCTGGCGCCTCTGCTTGCTCGCCCCTTGGTGAACCCTTGGATGGATGGATGGATGGACGCAGGGGATTCCGCAATGCGACGACGACGATAACGAAGATAGGGGCAACGCGGGCGGCATCGTTTCGGGCCAGATCTTCCGGTCAAAGGATGCGCCCGACTATATGCTGAGCTACGCCGTCTCGTTGGGCCTGACGCTGGCGGTGCTGTGCGCCGTCTTTGCGATCTACCTCGGCGGTATGAATGCGGCCATGGCCAACGCTGCTGCTCTGCAGGAGGCTGCGGCGGGGAAAAGGCGTAAAAGGGTGCGGTGAATGGGACCCGGCACGCAGATTAATTTCGGAGATCGGAAGAACGCGTTTCGGTACCGGTTATAGCTGTAGCGAGCGGGAAGATGCCATTGGGATGGTGGGAGGGGAGAAGCAACGAAGAAGGGAAATGGATGCTTGCGCTTCCCGTGCGATGTGTGTGTGTAGGTGGGCGGATGGGCGGAAGAGACGTGAGCTCGGGAGGGTGAGACGACCGCAGCAGCTGGGACTGGAATCGCCATGCGTCGCCCCCTTTCCGTTCTGGCCCTCGTCTACGCGTTGATCTACGCGTGAAAGAGTTGGAAAGTTCGTCGCGAATTTTCGATTCTTAATTTTAATTTTAATTTATTTTTTATTTTTTTTTTTATTTTTTTTATAAATAAAATTTTTTTTTT
>JALNIF010004240.1:0-12574 GCA_026284005.1 Thecaphora frezii | reverse complement strand
TTTAATTTTAATAATTTTTTTATTTTTAATATTTTTTTAAATTTTTGTTTTATAGACTCTTTTTTTCTTTTTTTTCGTTTTTTTTTTTTTTTTTCTTTTTTTTTTTTTTCTTTTTTTTTTTTTTTTTTTAAATTTAGCGGAGGGTCGATGCTCAGTCAGTGATTTCGGCCGGAAGGATAGCTACTGACGCGTTGGAAACAGTGGTTGGATTTGGAAATAAATAGTGGTGAAAGTTAATGATATGCACAGCGAATAGCGAGTGATAGGATTTGAAGTAGTGATTTGTAGAGGCAAAACAGCAAATACCAGGTTTTGGAATAGTGGTTTGAGCACCTATTAGTGGAAAGATTCAGTAAATAGCGGTTGAATCAGATAAATAATGATTTTAATGGTGGGCAGCAAGGACATGGATAACAACAACAGCGATGCAAGTCCCAGCTCCCAACGCTCCCGGCTCCGGCTCCGGCTCCGGGCCCTCCGGCCCCACCTGTATTCTTCACTTCCACTGTTGTAATCAAATTTGTATTCATCACACTCTCAACGCGTGGAACCACTGTTTTGCTGAGAATTGCACTATTAGCATCTACAACTACTAAATTTCCCCTGCCTGCCACTAACTCAGCACAAATCACTATTTACCACCACTATCTCTCGAAGCCGAGTCGTTAAGCATTTGAGCACATCGCTGCCTATTCCCTGACTCATCGCTGATTGCGCACACTTTCCCGCTAATAATAAAAATACAAGGAGTATTAAGATTCTTATTTCTTATTCATACATAGTGCGTCTGCGTCTCGCCCAAGGCTGTGAGGAGGAATATTCGGCTCCGATTCTGCGCCATGCTCGGTCGATGGGCATCGGTTGGCTAAGCCTTGGTCAGCAGCGCGCTCGGGCCACGCTTGCCGCCGCCACCTCCACACGAGCCTCGCACCGCCAGTGGCGAAACGGAGCCATGGAGGTCGATGGTGGATGGGGCTAACTCGTCATGTTCCTTCGCCGGCTTCCCCACCACGGCCGACGAATCCCTCGATATGCTCGCCAGCCTTCCTGCCGAACTCGTCATTGCAGGTGAGGATGCGCGAGCCCAGCTCTCGGAACTCTGGCTCAAACGCTTCTCCCCCGTGGATGGTATGCGGATCGGATGCTGACGGCGGTCGGGCCTCTCGACATACAAACACACACACTTGACCACCCCTCCCACCGTGGCTCGCCGTCCCGGTGCGGCTTTCGGCCTCACACCCGTCCGGTTCCTGTCTCCGCCTGTGGCGCAGTGGGCCACCACCTCGACCAAGACTCGCCCACAGGCCTCTTGCCGCTAGCGCAGGCGTGTCGCCATACGCGCCTCTCGCTCCTTGCCGTGCTCTACTCGGCCATCGCCATCACCGGCGCCCGCCAGCTCGAGCTCTTTGTCCAACTGCTCCAAGAGCTGCCCACATCTTCGCCGCTCGAGCCTGCCGTCCACATCCGCTCCCTCCGCCTCGGTCCCAAGGATACGCTGGCCTCGGCCTCGGAAACCTCTCACTACTTTTCCAGCGTCAACTTCTTTCCCGCCGATGCCAACGTCGGTGACAGCAATGACGGTGGTGACGGAGGGCGCGGATCCGTCGACCGAAGGTGGATCCTGACGGCCCGCATCTTGGAGAGGTGCGCTTCGCTGCAGGATCTAATCATCTGGGACGGGCTGCTCGGGGAACCGCCGACCTCGACATCCTCCGGCTCTACCCCTGTAGCAGCGCCACCCGCTGCCACCGTTGCTGCTGCACCGAGGTACGGTCTATGGGCGCTGCATCCCGATGCGCGGCTGCAGAGCCTGGCGCTGCCCTTCCTGTGGCGGGGCGGCGCCAACCTACCGTCGCCCGAGATGTTGCCCGGCATCTCGGAGCTCGAGCAGCTCGACGTCGTCAACTCTGGCCTCACGACGCACGACGTCCGCGTGTTGGCCACCTTTCCGCGTCTGAAGCTGTTTCGTTGGTACTACCGGCCGCTGGGGATGAACGAGCTCGAGATGCTCCTTGAAACGCTCCAGAAGCGTTGTAGGGAGGTCGGCCAAGGCCATGGGTCGGCCGAAGACTTGCAAATCTTTCTCGCGGCCAACAACGGGATGCTGGCCCAGATCGGTGAGTCATGGATTGCCTGCCCGTGGACGTACATCGCCTCTGGGTGTTGATGCTGACGATACTTTGTGGGGGCCTACAATCATCACGGTACGTTTGAGGTAGAGGGCTACCTGCATTCACAAACGCCGGGCTTCGTCTTCATCGATCCCTACCTTCCGATCGTCGATCCGGACTCTCGGGTCGCCTCGCCCGAGCCTCCGCCGCGTCGGCTACCGCCGCAGGTGATTCCGCGGCGCATCCGTCCGCGCTCGACCATCCAACCGGCGGTGCTTGACCAGCACGAAACCAACTTTCTCTTCCATCGACGACGTGCCGGCATGCAAGGGTTTGCGCCCGGGGCGGCGCCACAGCTGCCGCAAGCTTGGGTCGACCACCTCAAGGCTTTGCAGCAGCAACAGCATCAGGCCAACCAGGACTCGACGGCGGCGCTGCCCGTCGTTGCCCTGCCCATCCTGGGCGGTTTCCCGACCGAGAGCGCCGAAGACCAGTTTGCGAGGCGCATCATGGAGCGGGAAAAGAGGCTCGAAAAGGCCAGAGCCGAGCGGTTGCAAAACGAAACCCAAGGGACTTTTGCGGCGGAGAATCAAGGGAGAGCCGATGGGCAAGGGGAAGCAGGTGGACCTTTGACCGGGCCATCGGCGATAGAAGGGGACGAAGGGGACGACGGTGCGGAGCGGGTCGAGGCGGTGCAGACGTGGATCGCAACCGCCGTCGAGTGGTTCCACACGCAGCGCCTCGTCTTTGATCGAAGGAGATGGAAGCGCGCCGTCGAAGCGTGGGAGGACGAGTGGCAGTTCGACAACGATGACGACAACGACGACAACGACAACGACGACAACGACAACGACGACAACGACAACGACGACAACGACAACGACAACGAAGAATCAGACGCGCACCGCCGTCGAAGTGCAGACGTGCCCGAGTCCGAGTCCGATCGGCACGGGCCGGAGTATGCGGAATTCCAACAGGGCATAGAGACGCTGTTGCTCTCGCAACTGGCCGACCTCTGACCTTCTTGCTTCCCTCCTCTCCTCGTCCGTGGGGACGATTTCAGACACCCGCACAGATACCAATCGCTAACGATACCAGCCGGTACCAGCCTGTATCGCCGCAGACCCACTCGTCGGTGCTTCCGAGCTCGCCCAGCCGCGAAAATGGCAAATCCAAGATAGGGCACTGCATTGCGCAAGAACCGATGCATTGGCCAAGCCGGAGAGGCGTGAGAAGAAAAGGAAAAGCTTGACAACAAAGAACAAGACGCGAGACCAGGGATCACTAGGCGATAGCTAAGGCCTCCGGCAACCTGGCGCTGGACTGCGTCGCTACACATCGAAAATAGCGGTTCCTCTCTTCTCCATTGAGATCATCCTGCCGGGATCGTATATCTACCCTTTCTGCTCTGCCTCTTGCGCTCCCTTCGCCTTCAAGCTCGCTCTACCGTTCAGACCGACCTGAGCCGGCGGGCGTCAGCCTCGTCCGTCGTCGTCGTGACCGCGTCGGTGGCACTCTTCGACCTCTGCCCGCCCTTGCACTGGGTGGTCGCGGCAGAGGGCGGCGAACGTTCCTCTTGGGGGGGCCGGGGTACGATGGTCGTATCAGATGTCTGTTGCCTTCCGGTACGCGGTCGTTCCTCTGCGCCCGAGGGCTCGGTGGCGACGACGTACCTCCCCGTCGCCGGGTCCAGGTGCATCTTTGAGACGGGTTCGATGGCGGCGTTGAGGAGGGATTCGGACGACGCTCTTGCCGGCAGACCAAAGATGTCGCTGGTGCTGTCTGAACCACGACGGTATCCTGCGCAGAGCGAAGCGGTATCCGTCCCGGGTTGGAGCGAAGATAGCGCGGTCCTCGCTGAGACCCCGAAGCCGAGACCTCGGCCTGTTGTTGCAAAGGCATCGGCATGCTCGCTGCTTGGGAGTGCGGCCGAACCGACCAAGGCGTCCGAGGCGCCGCTGTTGGTGGTCACGGACAGTTCGAGATGCTGCTTGGCCGCGGCGCCCATTCGGCGGTCGTTGAGCGCCTCGTGTAGATCTCCAAACGGCGACGAAGACTTGAGCGCAGGCGAAGGGAGCTCGAATCCGCCAATGGACAACCGGTGCTGCCTTTGGACCGTCAGACCCTGCTCAGGCGGGGCGCCTCGGCCGCCTCCGCACTCCATATTGCGACGGTGATCGTCGAGCGATAGCGGCCGCCCCGCCCCGGCAAGACGTAGCTGGCCGCGGGCACCGCCGTTCCAGAATCGATTCGAGTGGCAGCCGCAGCCGCCACCATCCGACGGAACCGTCCTTCCCCGCGAGACGGAGGCGCTTTCGCTGATGATAATCTCGGGGCCGCCGAGCACCTCGATGGCCGACGGAAGGATGGACCCGCCTGCTCCTTGTTCGCGCAGCCGTCTATGCGGGGGCCCAGGTGCGCTTGACCAGCAACGCGGCTGGACGATCTCAAAATCGTCCAGCTTGAGGTAGGGGTCGTGCGCATCGACGTCGTCCTCGTCGTCTTTGTTGCGCACGCGCAGCGAAGGTACGGCCGCCTCGATCGCGTCGATCGCGTCGATGCTGTCATCGCACCTTGCCGTAGCATCCGGACCGTCGCAGCTCCTCAAAGGCGGCAAGGAGTGGGTGCATTCCGAAGCGACGCGAGCATCGCCGTTGGGATGGACAGCAGAGCTGTTTGGCACCATCGCCGGCTCCTGCGGACACGCAAACAACGTCTTGTTGTCGTTGTTGGGCTGCTGCGCAGAAAAGCCATGCATAGTGATTGAGCTGCTGTTTGGCGGAAGTCCCTTGAAGCACTTCATCTGCGAGCGGAAAATTCGGCACGCCAGCGCAGTGCTGAGGATCGGGACGCCGCCCCCAGAGGGAAAAAGAAGGCCAGGTGGACAGGGACATGAGCAAGGGCTCGCTCACGCCTCTAGCGCAAATCTGCAAAGTGACTGCGGCCGCTCACCAGATCGTCACATTGACCCTAATCACAATCATGCTGTCAACCAAGCTGCGCCTTGCCACAAAGAGGGCGACGATGGTGACCACGTTGACGGCCGATGACACTGGACAAAGAAGAGAGGTCAACGGCGTACGAGCGGACCATCAGCAAACCGCTCGAGCTCGCACCGACACCGAGTACCTGCCGACCAGCCCACGACCACTGCACGTCCCAGCGGCTGTCTCCTACTTACGGCTAACGTAGACGATCGCGTCGATCAAGAGCATGCGCAACACCCGGCACTCCTTGACGGAAAACTCCTTGCGTAGGACGCTGGCGACAATGATGCCGGAAAAGAAGACGTCGAGCGCCAGCGTCGCAGCGCTTCCAACGTGAATGCCATCCGTTCCAAAGTCTAACAGCGTCAAAGGTCGGCTCTCCGTGCGTCGTTGCGATCCAGAAAGGCCATGGACCTTTGCCGTCGTCCGATGCGCAGACTGATGACTCACAATTGTACAACGATGCTCTCGGACGTCGGCTGATGCTCGAGGCCCATGTTGGCGGAACCCTTCGGCACAATCATCACGGTTGCTAGGGTGCGATCGGTACGGATGGAGCCGACGCTTGGATGAGTACGGGGCTAGCACGTTGCTCGGACAGAGAGCTTCTCGACTCACAGAACACGCCGGCGATCAGCTGGCCGAAGAGCAAGAGTCCGAGGATCCAAGCCATGAGGCACCTCCTCCTATACTGCAGGACCAAGACCCTGGTTGTTGGCGCAGTGCAAAAGCAGAGACGACGCAGCAAGGAGCTTTGCGTCAGCATACGGCCGCGGCATCGCCACGCTGCAGCATGTCCCCCTTCTTCGCCATCAGCTCACCTGGAGGCCAGGATCGCCGACGAAGCGATCATGTTCTGCATCCGTCGCGTCCCGTGTAGACAAATCCAGCCTCGAACAGCGTCAGCCCTCGATCCCATACCCGCGACCGGGGAGGACGCAAACCCGGCAGCGTGTCGTTGTGCCTCACCAGCGCTAGCAGAATCATCGAAATGCGTCGAAAGAGCGGCATATCGATGTCGCCTCCGTTGGCGATGCGTACGATGCAGATAAAGACGTAAACGGTCCAGGCAACCAGCAGGCACCTCGCCATTACGTACGCGCACGGCGTAGGTCGTAGTTGGCGACACTGGAACGATGCCGCCACCAGCCGCGCATCGCTCGGTAGAAAGTTAAAAATCTCTGCTCCGGCCGGATCACGAGTTCAGAGGAGGGATCGGGAGAGCAAGAGCAAGCATTGTGAGCGGGCGCTGCAACAAAACCTCGACGTGAGCGTACAGCTGGCTCGTGGAAGCTGCGGTACACTGAGACGGGGGACGAGGTTCGCGATGCCGACGGCTAGACCATCACTCACCTCCGACAACGAATCCCAGGAAGAAGCTCGCAGAAATGCTGTGTCCGGACCGGCGGAGATTCAAGAGGCATGGGCGGCAGGATGGAGAGCCTTGCTTTACCCACCGATCTACCGCCTTATATCCATCCGAGCCGCCGCAAGCATGTTGTTGCCCGATCCGTTGAACTTACAGGGCCTTGACAGTGGCCGGGTCCGCTGATGCTGGTCATCCCGAAGCGAAGCGGATGTGGACGCCGCCGAAACGGTCAGGATCCGCAACGTCCGGGCCGCTTGCCTCTTGCGCTGGCTCGCAGTGGCTTACCTTGCTTCATCGGGGATAAAGGTGTTCGGGATTTGTAAGTTTGTGTAGGCTAGACTCTGGGGGCGAGTGGCTATGAGTAGCTCAAGACTCGAGGCCTGGATGCGATTCCCAAGTACCAAGGCGTCTAAGGCTCAGCCGGCTCTCTCGCAAGACAGACCCATCCCTCGAGCTCGTCGCGGTGGCCTGCGACTGACTATGCTCGGATGCAACTCCCAACTTGGCTCACCCAGTGAGTGCAGATCGTCCGTATCGACTCTGGATCGCAGCGAGAAACTGGTTGAAGATATGAGATGGTGTCGAGTCGTAGCAATCGACGACTGTCCGAAGAGGAGCTCGCAACCGCAAAGTAGCTGGACCACGCAGGTTGGGAGGAAGGTTGGTGGCGAAAGTAGTAGCGAGGGTCTTGACAAGGCGACACCAGAGATGCAGCGCATCAGGTCGGGGTCTATATGTATCCCCTGGTATTGGCCGAGCGTGGCAGGCAGGGCCCTGTGTGGGGGGGCATACGGTGCACGAACTTCCAGAGGGACATTGCAGGAAGGAGGAAGTACGTGTAGCTGCAGCGGCTTCGGCAGTCAGGGGTAGCGGGCGGCCGGAAAAGGAGAGGTCGAGGCCAAGACGTTGCCTCTTACCTAGTCAACCTACTCGGTCAGGCGAACGAGAAGTTTGCCTGTCCCTTGTTGCTAGGCTTGAAGCAAGCGTGACTCCCACATTCAATCAGCGACCAGCTGTTGCCGCCCGATGCTTTGAGCCAGACTCAGAGTCCCTGTTCGGTGATCCACGTGGTGCAAACACTCCATCTTTCTCTCCTTTCCGGCCGAGGGGCCCGAGGATGTGGAGAGAAGGAAGACGAGGACGAGGACGAGGCGTATCTGAAGAAATTGGCGGCAACGGCGGTTATAGCGATCCATGAGTTTTTCTTCGTCGATTATTTCGTTTGGTTTGGTTTGGTTTGGCTGGGGGCTCGTCCCTGCATGTTGGAAAGGCCCCTTTCTGCCACGCGGCGGCGGCGATTCGGGGTTTCACAACATGAGGCAGTCGTTCGGGCGTTGTACGCTTGGGGCGGCCATGCGCTATGAGATCAAGCTTGTTTGGAGGGCGACCTGCTAGCGCAGGCGAGATGCGAAGTCCGGAGCAGGAGGGCAGGCGCATGTCGGTAGGGAAGCGAACGAGCCGACTGAGGGCGACCGCCGTCCCGAGCCTGTAATCAGATCTGAGCCAGGCCTAGGGCTGACGGATCGTTTGGCAACAAGAAAAGCGTTTAGGCGTGCGCGCGGCAAGCGAGGTCTTGTCGTGTTACTCAACTACGCGCTGGCTCAGCTTGCTTGTGAGGACAGCACCGGGAACAGATCAATCGGACGGTCGGGCGGGCGAGGTAGACAAGGAGAGGGAAGGAGGGAAGGAGGGAAGGAGGGGAAGAGGACACGGAGAGGGAGAAGAGGGAGGCAAGGGGAGGCAGAGCGTCGGGCGTGGGTGGCTCTCGCTCAGAGAACAGGGAACTGCGTGCATACTGTCAGCTGATGAAAAGAGCCACGAGTCACGAGCCACGAGCGCCGCGAGGTCTTTTCCACCCGACCCACGCTACTCGGGCTCAGTTCGTCGGCCGCAACTCGTTGGCCTCGCGCCTGCTAAACGCTCGCGACCACGCCAGCGTACGCAGGTAAATTGTGATTTGGGCGAAGCGCTGCGGCATCTGCGCTAAGGCCACGCGGCGAACGCGAGCACCGACCATCCACTCAACTAGTCACGGTCACAAGTGTGGGTTGTGAGTATGAGTCGTAAGTATGAGTTATGAGTTGAATTGAGTCGGCCAAGCTCACCAGCCACGCCAGAGGCCAGCCACACAGCCCGCCACGCAGCCCGCCACGCCCAGTCTCGGGGCGCCACCATCCCTCCGGCTTTTGGATGCAAAATAACGCAACGATTGGCCTTCGCAGCGCCACATTTTGTTCTGCCTTGCCAGCCTCGCTGCCTCTTTCCCCTCGAGCGGCCTCTGCTTGCGTGGCGCAATCCTCTGCTCTTTTTTCAAATCCAGGTACAGGCACTAGTCAGCTAGTCAGTTTTCGCTCAACTTCACAGCCGCCGAAGCGCGCCGACCACGACCTCGTCGGCGACTCCCAGCGACCCTCGGCGCCATCCGCTAGAGAGGCGGAGAGGTCTCTGCATCGAGACGTGGCCCCGCCCTCGCCCTAGGGGAAAACCCCTTCCGAGACGAAACCAAGCCTTACCGGGAAAACTGAACGGAACGATGACGTGTGACGCCAAAGAGACGTAGCCGTCACCTACTCGGAGCTCAGGGCCCTGCCCCAGGCACCGTTGGCCGTCCGAAGCGTCATCCACCGACGGCTTTGGACCACCAAGGCGCTTTCGACTAGCCGGCCCTTCCCCGTCGAGGCCTTTTCCCCTGGCAGACGTTTGAGGGTGGGCTAGCGAGCTTGCTACAAAGCCTCGCCTGGCAAGACTGGGCCCCTGGTCGAGGCACGACGACGGACGCTTAGCGTAAGCTCCTGCAGGCCAGCCAGGGCTGCCAAGCGAGGCGTCGCTACGGCGACGGCGGCATCTCGGACAAACTCTCTGTTTGTTTGCCAAAGCCTGCGTTTCACCTTACTGCCTCCGACCGCGTGCCTGTTTATTTGTCGAGTCTCAGCATCATGGTATACGTGTATGCAGGGCGTCGCCACCAAACCAGCAACTAAACGAAAGCAACAGGGAGAGAGGGAAGAAATAAATAAATAAATAAATAAAAAGCTGGGCGAAATCAGCACGCTGCATGCTCTCAGTGCGGCACTACTAGCGGAAGAATAGGTGGTGATGATGCCCTGGCCCCTAACCTCATCCTTCTCGCCCCGTCTGGAAAACGCGTTCAGATCTCGCAGAGACCGATAGCAGCTTGAGCCCTGCCATGGCTTGCCAGCGTTCCTCGTAGCTATTTCAGCCAGGTCCAAGTCACGGTTGAGTAGTACGTTTAAGGGAGTAGTAGTCTACGCCGTGTAGGCCTCAGCAGCAGCATCCTGCGGCACCGCCGGGTGCCTTCTCCCAACGGACTGGTCGGGGTCGTGCGAGCAAACGATGTATGCCGACGCTCTGGAAAGTACGACATGTAATATAACAGTCATGTGAGATTCCGGGGCGCAAGGGATCAGTCACGGCGTTTTGGACATAAATGCGGCGAGCCTCGATCTGTCTTGGTCGACCTTTGAGAGGCAGCATCAGCGACTACACGCCAGAACAGCTGACCTCGTCCGACCCCGAGGAGACGCCCGAAGAGGAACAGAACGGAGCCCCGCAGGCCAGCCGCAGTCGTTGGGAGACAGCGACGGTGGTGTTCCCCTTCACCCTGGCTACGGCACATCGCTCAGGTGCAAAGGCCCAGAGCTGGCTGGTAGTCCTACGCTTGAGACAACTTCGCCTGCACCTCAAGTCAGCCATTTTGCTGCGTTAGCAAGCCAGCTGTCAGCGCAAGAGTGGGTCCAAAGCTCCCCAGCGGGTTATGCCAGACGGCGGCGAGAAAAGGATGCGGTCTGCTCGCACCGAGGTGACGAGGTAGGATGTGCTCGCGCCTAGCGTGACGTGGCTGTCTGCACGCGGTCCCGGGTCATGCAGGGCGGTCAAGAGGAAGGCAGGGCAGAACGGGGGCTGAGAGGATCCTTGCATTTCGGGTCTGGAAGCGTACATGGCGTGCTGCTGGCGGTGTTGGTCTGGACCGATAGATTGACCAAGTTCCCCTTAGCTTGTCCGTCTTCCGCAGTAGCATCGCCAGCTATCAACCTGGATTATCACGCGCCGCGCGCCTTGATGGCCATGACCTGCAAGAGACGGGGAGACCGCGGCAACGGGAACGAAGGCGATATCGCGGAAGCGTCAAGTGTCAATGGTGCAAGAAAAGGGCAGCCGGGCTGGATCAATCTGGCAGGCAGACAAGCACAGCGACCGAACCGTCGGCCGCGCAGCCCTCTTGCTGCACTGCCGCTCTCGCTTTCGACCTTTGCAGACTCACCAGCTGCACCTTCTTCCTGACCATGTCTGCAAACCTTCGGCGATGCCTCTCGCTCTTTTTCCTCCTCTTCTCCTCGTTGGGCTTCTCGTACCGCTGTTGCAGTCGGAGCTCGTTGCGGACGTTGTTGCGTCGCAGGAGGGCGGCGAGCTGGCTGTATGCGCGTGCGGGGTCGCTCTGCGGCGCCACGACGACGCTCCTCCCACTGTGGGGTGTGCTGGGCCACGACTCCTCGCCGTGGACCCTTCGCAGGGCCCAGCTGCCTTCGAGGTCGCTGGCGTAGTCGACAGTGTCGCCCGTGGGACGGTAGGCCTTGCCCTTGGTATTGTTGCGGAGGCCGTCGTTCAGCGAGTCGAGAATCATGTTGTAGGTCGACTTGTTCTTTTCGCTGAGGTCGGACCGCGCGGCGGTGGTGGCGAGGGAGCGGTACGCCGGTTGAAGGCGCGAAGTGCTGGCGATGCCGTAGGTGGCGCGCGACGGCGTCGATGCAGTAGAGGCCGCCTGGAGGAGCGACCTAGCCTGGTTGCGGAGCGAAGCGGCGAACGAAGCCATTCTGTCGGAGGGTGGCTGGAGGGCGTGGCAGAAGGGAGAGGGAGGGCGACGGGATGGTCCGACGTAGGCGTCGAGGATGGTGACGGTGGCGGTGATCGCAACGCTGCTGTAGTGCAGCTGAATCTAATGCTCCCACACTACCAGAAGAGGGCAGCAGCGAGCAGCCGCCAAAGAAAAATTACACCCGACCGGTGCCCGCTAACCATCGGGGCCTGCCTTGTCCCGTACGAGTCGCGCCGCCGCCATTGTTCGGGACACGGACAGATAGCAACCGGCCGATCCGTAGCCGTCCTTGATTCACATTCCGCCATCCGACCGCATCCGACCAGACCCTAGCAACGATGATTGCCTTTTCCGCCTTACGAGCGGGTGAGCATCGTCCGTTGAAGAGGGCTCGACATCGCGTGGATACGGTTGCGTGGGTACGCCCGGCCTGTAAGTGTGGACAGATCCCAGGATCAAACCTAAATCGTAAATTCGGAATCATTAATCGTAATTTCACTCACAATTTTGACCGTGATTTTTCTGAGCCGCGCCCTCGCTACAAAGCCCATTGCTGGCAGCCTGCTTCTACCTGCCGCCCCGAGGCCGACAGTCAACACACGCACACACGCCATTGCAAAGGTCCATCTGACGGCTGATTTGTCGTCGGCCCTGCCGTGGTGATTGTATACCACAGCCCCATTCGGGCTTCAGGCTGATCAAGTACGGCATCTAGGAACAGAGTCGCGCATCCACCTGCTATGTATCAGCTGTTGGCTCAATAGCAGAAGAGCTTGCTTCTTGTTCGCCGCCGGCCACAACCATCGGTGGCAGGTGGAGACCAACACGCAGGCGCTGGTGCACCAGTCGCACCCTGGCAGGGGAAAAGGCAGGCCACGAAAAAGAAGCGCGTCGCGTCGGGGGTGAATTTGGTTGAGGCGTGAGGGCCACGAGCGCGCCTCGTGCTTGGATACCATTTTTTCTGGGCCAACAACCTGCTGCAGTGTGAGTACTTGCGTGAGTCCAAGTGGTGCAGTTGGCCTGTTGACATACGATTTTTGTCGTCACGGCCTGTGTTTCTGGGCCCTCGCAACTCGTCTTTCCCTCCACCGCTCGCTGCTCCGAAACAAAGCAAATATCCAACCCAACCACCCTCTCTCTCGTCTTTTCCCAAAACAAGCACACCCACGGCGCTCGTTCCGAGACTGTAACCCACCCACTGTCGCCATACCAGCAATAGCCACGGAACTCGCCCGCTTTGCTCCCGCTTTGCTCCCGATCGGAAGAGCCAACG
>JALNIF010004235.1:0-11367 GCA_026284005.1 Thecaphora frezii | reverse complement strand
GGAGGAGAGGGAGGAGAGGGAGCCAAGGGAGCCAAGGGAGCCAAGGGAGCCAAGGGAGCCAAGGGAGGAAAGAGAGGCACAGAGGCACAGAGGGCGCGCCGGCAGCGGCCGACGGAAGCGGCGACAAGGTTGCGAGGTGGCTGCAAGCGCGCAAAGCGTCGTAGGTTGAATTGGGATTATTGATGATGGTCGACGACGTCCCAAAAGCAGGCTGAGGTCGCGTTTGCACCGCTTCGGATGGGCCGGCGAGGGGGTGAGGGTGAGGGGTGAGGGTGTGTGATTGTGGTTGTGAGGTGAGCGCGCGCGCGTGTGTGCGTGTGTGTGATTGTGGTTGTGAGTTGAACGTGAGTTGAGGGTTGTGAGTTGAATGAGAGCGTGAGTGTCGAGTGCCGAGTGTTGAGCGTGAGTGTCGAGTGTTGAGCACGAGTGCCGAGTGTTGAGCGTGACCAAGGCCTCGTTGCGGGCTGCTGAGCGGGTCCGAAGTCTATCGCGCGAGTTAGTGGGCGGCGAGGCGGCATCGGAAGAAATTGTGAATTCGCCCTTTGCGCGTGTGGGCTGCCTTGTGTTTGGCCTTTGCGTGCATCGCCTCTGTCTGTCGGTCTGTCTGTGTCCATTCCCTCTCTTTCGCCTCTGCTTTGCCCTTATCCGCTTCGACGACGCAAAGGGCCCTTGCGCACCTCACCCGCCGCCTTGTTCTCCACCTCCTCTCGACTCTCTCTCACCGCTGTCCGTGCTCTACCTCGGCAGCTCAATTACCTGCTCAGACAGTCCCAGCTCGCCTCCCTCCTTGTCTGATCCCCTCGGTTCCACACTCACGCTCCCAGTCGGCCCGTCTCATCAACTTCCACCTCGACTTCCACCTCGACTTCCACCTCGACTTCCACCTCGACTTCCACCTCGACTTCCACCTCGACTTCCACCTCGATCTCGACCTCGACCCCCTACCCCCTTGCCCTTTCGCCCACCTCTTCCACCCTTGACGCCGTTGCTTCAACAACCGCCTCCTTCCCTCCTACCCCTCCCATCCTCGGGCCTCCCACCACCATGTCTGGCCAAGGAACCACCAAGGGCGTCCTCCGCTCGCTCAAGCACCTCAACCCACCCAAGCCCGGCAGCAAGTTTGCCATCAAGGCGCCCTCCCATGCCGCCCACAGGCCCAAGTTCGTCCACGTCAAGGACCGCATCCCCTTTTGGAACATCGTGCCCGGCGACCACGTCCGCCTCCGCGCCGGATGTGTCGGACAAAAGGAAGGCCTCGACGACGAGTCCGGCGCAAAGGTCCGCGGCGAGGGCATCGTCGAAAGCATCGACCGCGAGAAGAACTGGGTCTGGCTTCGTGATGTCGATGTACGTGTCGTTCCTCGGCGGATTTTGAGAGAGAGTCGGGCCGCTACAACCAGCTCACGCCGGCCGGCTTGACACCCTTTTCTTTCCCCTCTCCTCCTTCTTGGTTGGTTCTCTCCGCCGACACCATGACGCATGCAGGAGAACAACCGGCTGGCGCCCAAGGCCATCCGCCACATTGTGCCGCGATACATCGACCCCACCGACCCCTCCAAGGGCTTTGGACCCAACGTGACAGAGGTCCCCAGGCCCGTGCACTACTCTAATCTCATGCTCAAGGTCCCTGGATCAGAGTACGTCGTCCCCGTTCTCTTTCCCCCCCTCTTCTGCCCCCTTCCTATCTTTTGATCTATACCACGCCGGCCCCAAGACCTCCCATCGCAACGGACCTCGACTGACGCATCTTTTGCCCCGGCATTCACATCCCGAAACCTTGTGACCCACCTTTGGCCCGCGCCTGCAGTCAATACGCCGTGCGACTGACGCGCTCCAGCCCGATCTACGACCGGCGCCGCGGTATGTACACGTGGAAGCGCTATGCCACCATCAAGCTGTCGGAGAAGCAGCAGAAAGAGACGGGCCAGACGTTTGAAAAGGTCGAGGTGCCGTGGCCCAAGCTTCCAGGCAAGCGACGACGTATGTAGCGAGCTCCCACCTCCCCCTTTCCCTCTCTTTCCCATGGGAGAGGACAACAGGGCTCCGTCGCTGGCATCGTACCTTACGCTGAACTTTGTCTTTATCCCGTGCTATCCCCCATTCTTTCACGGCGCCAACGGCAGAGCGAGGCGAGCTGCACAGCGACAAGCTAGCGGTCGAGACCGAGACCTGGGCGCCCTGGCGACCCGAGGATCCCGTCTGCCTTCCTTTGCCGAAACAGACGACGTCTGTCCAGTCTCGCATCCGCGCCCTGCTGCAGCAGGCGGAACGTGCGCGCCTCGATGCGCACAAGGCGAGCACGAGCGTCACGTCTGCTCCTGCCGATGCGCTGGGTACCTATGCGGGTTTCAAGGCGGACCGAGCTAAGCCTGCGCCGATCGCACAGCCGCCGACGCCCGCCGAGACGGTACGCGCGCAGCGCGACGAGCTCGTCACCTGGGCGACAGCTACTGAGATCGTCGAACATCAGCAAGAAGGTGGACTGGCGTTTACTGCGGCCGATTACCTCGATATTGCACCCCGTTCTGGCCCCGCGACGGGTGGTGATTGGAGTGAACTTCCCCATGCCGTTGAGGAGGGTGGATTGGATGGTCCGAGGGATGCAGAGACGGGTAGACTCAAGAATGGTGTAGGAAGGAACGATCTGGATAGGATGCCGATTGAGTTGCTGATGCAGAAGGATCTGACCAACCCGAGCGGGCTTAAGTGGAGGATGAGGAGGTGGAAGGAGAAGCAGCAGGTTAAACAGCTGGTGGAGAGGAAGGAGGAGGGTAAGAGGAAGGCGCTGCTGAAGGAGCTGGAGGTGCTTAAGTTGTAGCTAGGGGGGGCAGGAAATTTGACGCTTTAGATGCCATTTCAGTCGATGGAGGGAGGTGTGTGTGTGTTTGGGGGGGTTAGGGTGCAGATTGCGATGGAAAGGAAGAGAGGCGGTATCGTACTGACCTGTCTATTGACAAGCTGGACTTGGGGAGGTATCGAATGTTCGTGACATCCAACTCGGACTCGCCGCTGCCGCACGATGCATTGCCCCACCGCCACCTTCATCTGTGCGGCAGGATTCACCTTCCGCCCCACTCTCTCAGCTCACCACCACCCCTCTCGAAAGCAAGTAACTCCACCCGTTTACCCCTCCCCCCCAGCTCCGTGTTATTCGAGCACTGCCCAAAGGCTCGGGATGTATACTTCTCCCCTCCTTTGGCGTGCCACTTGACGCCCCCCTCACACAATCACACTTTTGCAGCGGCACTGAACCGATTTCACACCGGCCATCCAGCCCCCCTTCCACCCCCATCGCACACTTCAGAGACGGCCGCATCGGCCTCGATTTTCCCAACAAGGTGTAGCGCCAAGGCAGACGTCAACCATACTCCTCTACGTCGCCACTCGACTCTAGTGGTCGAGCTCGTCGGCGCAAGCACGTTCGCTCAATGGAATACTGTCATTCCTTTCTCTTGCTTCATTTCGCCGCATTTTCCGCGGTCGTGTGTCGTTATACTCTACATTGCTCTCTGGGCCTGACGCCTGCGCTTGGCCTCGGCTTCACCTCGCCCCTTGGACCGCAGGTGCGCTCGCTATCGCTGCGGCAGCGGGACGCCGCAGCAGCACGCGACGCGCTCTCCCCAAAACTCGGAGCGCCAGCAGCGGATCGCCGCGCCCCGTCACCTTTTTAAAGGCAAACAGGAACACGCTCGAGACGAGCGCAAAGCTGATCACGTCGAGCGCGAGCCGCGCCGCCAGGTTGAGCAGCGCCACGACCAGCTTGATCGAGGCTGACCAGATGTCGCCGGCAGCGTTCCTCCGTCCGCCCCCCTGACCTCCCGATGCGAGGAAGCTCGGCGCCAGGGCCTCGGTCCGCGGGCTCCGCTGCGACCCGCTTCCGATGCCGAGCAGTCCGCCAACGTCGTGGAAAAAGTTGGACAGCGCCGACACCACCAGCTCAGTCGCGGAGCCGCTGCCCGAGTTGCGACGATGCCGGGCCTCGTCTCCGCCGTGGCGACCGGGGACAGCATTCTCGACCTGGTTGAGCCGCTCGTGCAGCGCGGCGAGCGAGGCTTGGATCGACTGCAACGCCATCTCGATCTCGGCCCGATGCGGCGGAGGGAAGCTGGGCATCGACGGCGGCCGAGGGATCGGCTGCGACGAGGGTCCGGCGCGGCCCGAGCGCCCGCCGATCGACGAGGGCGCGTAGGTGCTGCGGGGACGCTGCTGCGGTTCGGGCGCCCTCTGCTCACGCTGGTGAGGGGCGTACGACGAAGGCGCAGGCGACTGCAGTGTCGAATGGTACCGATTCGGCACACCGGACACGGACGAGGGACGGTTCGTCTGCAGGCCAAGCGCGGTCGAGGGCGGCGGCGAGGATATCAGCGATCGAGGAGCCCCGCTCCAGGCCTGCAGATAAGGCCGCTGCGCGGGTTGGCCCGGATGGCCAGCGAAACGGTCCAGAGGCTGCCCGGACAACGGAGATGCGGCGTGCATCGACGGCTCAAAGTGGTCGTCGTCTGAGCTGCTCTCCTGCGATTCGGATGCGAGCGGGGTCGCGGCGAGCGAGGTCGGATTGCCTCCACGCGTAGCGGCGGTACTGACGCCCGTCGAAGACATCGGCGGCCGAAGGGACTGCGAGCTGGATCCGGCCACTCCAGACCGCTGCAGCATGCGCTGCCGATCCTGTGACGGCCGAGGTGCAACGGCGGGGTTCAGAGGCGGTGGACGGCTGGGTTGGGTATCGGACTCGTCGGTGGAGAGTGTCGATCCGTCGCTATCGACTTCGACGAGGGAGCCTGGTGAGCGACGCGCCGATGTACATGGTGTTCCATCAGCCTCGCTGCGGCAAAGAGAGACAGCCCTTGCACAAGAAAGGAAAAAGCTCACCGTCCATGACCCTCTGAGCGACCTGGCCCGAGAAGGCCTCCAATTCCTCGATCAGGGCAGCGGCTTGCGGTCTATCGCCGAACCTCCTCAGAATCTGCGGAGGCGAGCGCCATCGGCCAGAGATCGAGTTGGAGCGTCAATTCTGAACTCGCCCAACGCCCGCGATCTCGAGCCTTGCAAGTGTCGCCGATACTTACGCGTAGCATCGACTCGACGTACATCTGCTTTGCGTCGCGCGAAGGGAGGCCCCTCACCTTGGCCCATGCATCCCTAGACAAGATGAGATATCCATCGTTGAGGTCAGAGGCGGCTATCAAATGTGGAAGCTGTCACAGAGAGGCAAACGCACCATTTGGCTCTGCCGAGCATGTCGAGCATCCCCGGACGCTTGGACTGCACGTCGCCCTCGGTGGCTATTGGCCCAACGACGATGTGGGACGAGGTTTCCGGCGGAAATCAGCGGCGGCCGTCAGTGAAGGCAAGGGAGAGGGGCGCGGGAGAAGCACGAAGTGACGCACCCTGCTTGTAGAGACTATAGAGGGCGAGCTTCTCCTCGTAAGAGGTCTGGATGGGACCCTGCTTGGGCAGCGACTGGACCATGTCGACCGTCCGCACAAAGAGGCTTGATGGCAGACAAGTGAGATGGAGAGGGGAGGGCGCGCTAGGCGTTTCAGTTCCCGACCACCGGTCGAGCTCAGGAGAGGCGGGAGGTATTGGGTGGCGGCCGGATACGTTACGCATCTATCACGTCGGCGCTGCTCATGATGGGAGGGATTCGATCAGTGGTCAAGGTACGGAGTTGTCGGGCGATATGGGTGAGGGCAGGCGGATGGAAGCCGCTGATGAGCGGGCTGGCAGCTGGCGGCGAGACGGGGCGTGGCCGTGGCGCGCGCAGCGAAGGAGCAAATGGGGCTCGAAGGTTGGGTTGAGCTAGCAGTCCAAGGTGGTCACGAGGCGACTGTCGGAGCCTGCCGGAGCGGAGCCACCGGACGCGGACAGAAGGTTCAAGGCGGTGAGGTGGCGAGACGGCGCGGGAGTGGTATCCCGACGAGCAGGGCCTCTTACACTCAGGCGTCCTGGGAGGGGTGGCTGGCAATGACCGGCAACAGTGGGCGGATGGCGGTTGGCAGAGCGTCGGCAGTGTCGGAAGTAGGGAAGGAACCGACCAATCTCAACAAATCTTAATGGCGTCGAGGCGAGGCGCGGTGGAGTGGTTTCGGAAGGGACGCTGTCGTTGTCGTTGTCGTTGTCGGCACTGCTGCCGGTGCTGGACTCGATCGTGAGTCGAGCCGAATGCTAATCTTAATATCACGCCCAGGTTGCCCTATGAGGCGGCGGCCTGCTCTTGCTTCTCAGGTTTTTGGGAGGGATGGGGGAGGGCATATCGGCTTTTCCGCTCGACCGGCTAAGTGCAGGCCGTGCTTTACTTATTTGGGGCTTTAGGACTCGCCTGACTACGTGACTACCGCCATGCCTCGCGTGCCGGGTCGTGCGGGGAGTGGGCCGGAGCAATCACACTCAAGTCGCGCCAAAGCGAAAAAGCGAGCAGCCGGCTTGCGGCTCGATGCCGAGGCTAGATGGCTCGCGTAGCGGCTTCTTCTTCTCGCGCGTCAGCCCTCTCTCCCTGTCTCCACTTTTTCTATTGGCACAGGCGCGCATAGCCAGGACAGACAAGGCAAGGCAAGGTTCGTTGCTCCTTTTTGGTGGGCGAGCGGCATCGGGCCTCGGCTCGAAACACAGCTTCCGCTTGGACCAGAGTGACCCATCCTGTTGGGTTTGCGCTCGAGCTTTGGCTACGAATTGAGTATCGAACAGCTCTTCGGCTCTTCCGGTGCCGCTGCGCTACCCTTTTTTGCACCGCCACCACAACGTCCCTTCTCCCACGCAGCCGTTGTCGCCATCGCCGTCGCTATCGTCATCGCCACCGCCGTCGCCGAAACCCGTCCGGCTCGCACCCATGCCCTCCTGGTGGAAGCGCACCTCCAACTACCTCTCGTCCCACTCCAATCTCTTTGTCGTGACGGGAGGGATCCTCGGTGGAGCCTACCTCCTCTCCCACTATGCCATCGCCAAATTCCAGGAGATCCAGGACAAGCTCATAAGCGACAAGACGGCAAAGGAAAAGTATGTTGCACCCGCTGTAGAACCGAGCACTGCGGCCATCCGCGCTGCCGTCCGGTTCGCATCGCTGACCCCGCTTCTTTGCCCCCTGCGCTGCGGCAGCCTCCGGCGACGCTTTGCGCAGAACCAGGAAGACTGTACCTTCACCGTCCTCGCGCTGCTTCCCACGGTCGGTGATCAGCTCTCGTCCAGGCTCAACGTCGAGCAGCTCACAGAGAGCCTCCGAGCGCACTCGACTGCGGCGGCAAAGCAGACCGATAGCCCCGCATCCG
This sequence comes from Thecaphora frezii, assembly GCA_026284005.1. NCBI lineage: Eukaryota > Fungi > Basidiomycota > Ustilaginomycetes > Urocystidales > Glomosporiaceae > Thecaphora > Thecaphora frezii. Next base: position 4,105 of record JALNIF010004235.1, on the reverse strand, counting down.
AAGCCGCCTCTCAGCCTACCGCCGCGACAGGCTCGGAGGTCATCGCCATCTCCGCCGCCAACGACGCATCAGCCTCGACTAACGACGTGCCGATCTCCACCACTGACGCTCCGACCACCACTGGCGCTCCGATCACCACTGACGCTCCGATCACCGCCGGCGACGGGAGCGTCGCCGATGCTCTTGCTGACAGCACCGCTTCGATCCACGTTGAGCAGGATGTCAAGCCTACACCGAGCCGCACGGCATCCCCCTCTGGCTTCAACCCGCTCGCCAAGGAATTTGTTCCCGCCGGAGCGAGATCCAAGAGCCCTGACACACAGGCTTCTCGGCCAGGCGTAGAGGGCAACACCGCTACCCAGGTTGAGGTCTCGGCACCGGTCCCGGACGCAGAAACTGCGGCCCCATCGTCTACCACTACTCAGCCTGAAGTGCTGGATTCCGCTATCCCGGCTTCCACCTCTACCACTGACCAGCCCCAGTCGACGGATGTGCCGCCCAATGAAGCTTCTGGCCAGACCAACCAAGTGGCCAACGACGCCGCTACCGCCCCGGAGGCAAGCGACGGCGCAGCGCCAAATGCATCCGAAGCCCTACAGGTGCGCTTCGCTGTCCATATCCTGACCCTCATCAAGATGTCGTGCTGACCCATCTTGCGGATCGTTTGCGTTCCAGGCAAAGTCCGCCGAGGCCGAGAGCTCTGCCGCGCCACTGCACCAGCAGGTGCCCGAACCGCCGAACCGCGAGCGATTGGTGCAGGAGAGGCAGGCCAAGCTCAAGCTCTGGAACGAGCTCAAGATCGTCTGTGGGTTTTCTCGTATGCTTCTTTGGAAGCGATTGCGTCGCACTAGAGCGACGTCGTCCGTGCTGACGCTTGCGCTCATTCGTCAATCTCTTTGTGTGCCTGGCAGCCTTCTCGCGCACCGTCACGTCGCTCTACTGCGTAGCTCTCTTGACCCTGCAGACCCACATTCAGCTCAACCTGATCGGCAGGTTCGCCTACCTCGCATCAATAGAGACTCAGGCCAGGCCGTCATCCGCCAACACCGGGAGCGCCTCTTCGGATAAGGCTTCGAACGGTGCCCCTTCGCACGATGACGGCGACCAGTTTAGGTTGGACCTCGAGACGGAGCGATTATACCTGACGTACAGCTGGTGGTTCTTGCATCGAGGCTGGGATGCCTTGACCACCCGCGTGGTCAAGGCGATCGAGCACACGCTTTCGGGGTACGTAGCCGATCGACTGTCGGCCCGTCGCGCCTATCCTTCCATGCTCCGGTCTGCTCCATCGGTCCTACGTCAAGGCTGACGCTGCGGCACTGCGCACTTCTCCTTGCCTCTCTGGATCACAGGCTCCCGGTCAAGGCCCAGATCACGATGGACGAGTTGCGAGCGCTCATTGGAAGCGCCCGGAGCTCTGTCGAGCACGAACTGCTCGGGGATTCGACCAAGCGATCCAAGTGAGTCTTTGGCCTGTTCTCGCGGCGATGCCAGTTTTACTGAGGTAGGCTGACCCCGCCCGGTCGCGGAATCTCACCGCCCCTCTCTGCGCGGTGTAAACAGCTTCCTCGACGTGCTCTTCCCCGTCACCGAGGAGCAGGAGCTCGAAGCGCTCCTCCGCTCTGGCGCTGCGGCCGAGGACGAAGCGCAACAGGTGCTGCAGAGCAACCGGCGGCTGCGCCTGCTGCTCGACGAGACCAAGGACATTATCGAGTCGGCCGACTTTTCGTCGGTGCTGCAGCTCTGCCTCGACCGCGTGTTTGAGGTGTTTTTCAACACCATGGCGCCCACGTTTGGCGTGCAGCCGACGTCGGCGAGCGTGGCCATCCGTCCGTTTGAGTCGGAGGGCTTCTCGGGAGCCAGGATCGAAGAGGTCGACGACGGGGCGCAAAAGGGGCGCAGCGTTCGGCTCGCCACCCTGTTTCCGGCTGTGGCGAGGCAGGGCCAGCTGGCTATCCACGGCGTGCCCAACGAGTACATCGAGAGCCTCGCCGATAGCAAGGAGCTGCGTGCCTTTTCCGCCGTCATCTACTCGGCCTGGCCCCAAGGTGCGCCGGTGTAGCCTAGCCAACCGCACAAATCCCCCCCCCCCCACTCTACCGTGCGGGAAATGCAGTACCGGGTTCGCGAGGACTCCGTTTGTGGAATCGCAAAAAAGGGATGGTTTTGCAACGCCATCATACATTTTCCGCCTGTTTTGGATACTTGTCCTGTTCTTTTGTTTGCATCGTTCGCATCGACTCAAAACGGGTGGCGAGACGGAAGCCGCCCTGATTCCACCCCATCCATCCACCGCCTTGTCCTGCCGAAGACAATCCCGCACCAACCATCGTAGCACCTTGAAAGATTCCCAAACAGTTGCGGATTCAAGCAGAGTCACGGTAGGGGTTGGTTTGAGTTTGTGGGGGCTGGGGGTGGTAAAAGTACAACAAAGCAAACCCAACCCTCTACGTCACCCCCTCACCAAGGACTGCGCACTACCTTCAGAACCTTCGCTCCACTGCGCTTTGTTTCGTTTCGTCTTGACTCGTCGTTCCAACTTCTCAGAGGGGGGGTATGAAAATCAAGAAGTCTCCATCGGTACAACAGACGTAGGCTCGGAGGGAGCGCCGAGGGATCTAGCGGAAGCCCTAGCGTCCATAAACAAGGATTGGGATTCGTTGATATCCTCGATTGTGATCTCGTTTCGGCCTGCGGTTTTGGCGAGGATGGAAGCTGGGCTGAGGAGTTGGAGTGCGAACCTGATGGCCCCATCATCCATATCGGAGAGAGAGAGAGAGAGAGAGAGAGAGAGAGAAGGAAGGAGAAAGGAAGAGCCTGTCAGAATTTTGTCCCTTTGACACCATAGCACAAAGCACCGTGAAAAAAGGCCAGAGCGAAAACAAGGGGAAGGGTGGAAGAAACAAACCTCAACGAGCTCCCCAATCCCAGCTCCGTCAACCTCTCGAGCGCCTCGTCCTTCACCACTCTGCCCTCCACCTTGGTCCTCAGTTTGATGACTTCCCTAATCTCCTCGCTCTCGTAGGGCAGCGTGCGTACAATCATGCACCGGTCGAGCAAATCCAGCGGAATGCCATGGGGCGCTACGATGCCCGTCGCCGATCCGGAGCCCTCGTACTCGGTGCCTCGCACCGTGCAGCTCCCCCGGTTCGTCGCTAGGATCACGTGCGGGCTAATCGTCGACTCGAGCGCCCGGTTGAGGTAGGTGAAACACTCCATGTCTAGCATGTGCACCTGCAGCCACGCACGACAAAATGTTCGGCGCCCAGCGCAGTCGATGCAAGGAAAAACAAGAGACGGTAACGTGTCAGCCTTTTCCGACTCACACACACAACACCTAGCAAGAGCGAACGTGCCCACTCCGGCTAGACGTACCTCGTCGATAAACAGCACTCCCGGCACCAACTCCGCAATCCCCTGCTCAATATACCTGTCCACCACGCGGTTAATCTCTCCTCGCAGCTTATCCGTCACCTCGGTCCGGCGCCCTTTCACCAGCTGGCCCACGACGCTCATGATATCCTGCCCTCCCTGCGGCTTAGCATTGGCCATGTCGAGGTCGTGCAGCGTCACGTCCTGCACAACTTCTTTGCGCTTGTGCACCTCGCCCTTGGGCAACGGCACATACTCCTCCGCCTCGAGGTCAAACTCGGTCGCGTAGGCGTCCGAGCGTCCGACGCGCTAAGCGTCCGCCCAAGCAGGCAAGCAGACAGGCAGGCGGGAGCAGTGAGTTGGAGAAGTTCGCAGCGTCAGTCTTGGTTGCTTTCCGTCGCTCGCCCCTGCTCTGTGTAAGGAAGGGCCGCCCGTTCACGCATGGACAAGACTCACCTTGACCGCTCCCGTGTTGGCCTCGATGTAGATGACGTCTCCGACGCTGATGCGCTCCTTCATGATGCTCTCGTAGATGCTCGGATCCAGCCGCAGCTGCTTGGTGCCCTTGACCGTCTTGAGCGCGATGACGACGTGCGCAATCGTCTTGCCGTAGCCCGACAGCGGGTTGTCTGCCTCTGTCGGGGTGAGTTCGGTGATCTCACCCTCGTAGACCTCCTTGGTCTCCCGAACGCGCAGGCCTGTTCCCAATGTTAGGAGGGGGGGGGGGGGGGGG
>JALNIF010004231.1:0-15431 GCA_026284005.1 Thecaphora frezii | reverse complement strand
AAAAAAAAAAAAAAACTCACCCTTCTAAACTCGCTTGGGCTCTCATTCCCTCCATCTCGAGGGCCTCTGGGCTCTCGCTCCCGACCTCCCGGTCCGCCTACGCTACCAGCGGGTCGGAAAGTACCACTGGCGGAAACCTGGCCAAAGGGATTTTTGCCCGACGGAGGAAAGCCTCTGGAGGGCAGTGCTGATTTCATCATATAGCGAGGTGAAGGTAGCACGTCAGTCGCTATAGACATGCCCTTGCTGTTTCGTCCTGTTTCGCCCGCTCACCTCCGAGACGGAGACCGCCTTCCCCTCTCTCCCTATCATCCTGCCGCCTTCCGAATCTGCATGAAAATTCAGTATACGCCGTTAGCAACAGTAATTTCGTCGACCTCTTAACAAGTCCACGCTTCAGCTCACCTGGCAGCACCATCACCTCTCTTGGGTCCAAACCCTCCGAGCGCTCCTCCAATCAGGCCGCCACTGGAAGTATTCTCGCTATGATCCCCTTCTGTCGACGCTGTTGAATCATCCGCATTGCGCCGAGGGGAATCCCTGTACTGGTAGGGGACCGACTTGTGTTGGTAAGGCTCCCATTCGCTATCCGGCGCAAGAGAGGCAAAAGGCAAGGTCAGCGACTGATGCACAGCGAAAATCTCGCAGCATGCAAATCGTCGTATGTAGCAGGGACTAGATACCCACCCGAACCATTCCCGCAGAGGCGCCATGCCCGGCGGCTGCCGAACAAGCGGACTGGAGCTGTAGGCCAGTAGTGTAGCCCGAGCATAAGTTCGAGGACATGAGCTTGGTCTGACCCTGGTCGAGGAGGCGACATCAGCTTGTTGCAGGGCAGGAGACGCAGCCGGCTTGGCTGGGCTCCCCTGTCCGGTAGTTGAAAAAGGGTTCGGCGGCAACGAAGAACCTGCTGGCACTCGCATGCCGAGTCCCGGCGGCGGACCAGCTGGAATGCATGGCGGAAAAGCGGGAACATACAGGAATCAGTGCTCTGTCGGCGAGATCGACGACAATGGATGATCTCCCATGTGCTTACTTGTTGCCATGGTGAAGTTTGCAGACAAAGGCGGAAGGTACGATACGCAGGATCGGTACAGGCCAAGGTCGCTGTAGTTAGATTGAATATGCTTTGCCGCACTTTGGTTGCTGTCAAGATTGGTGGTGTTGCTTAAACGGTAGACCGCGTCAAGCTAGTCTTCTCCTAGACAGCACGCAACTCTGCAGGGCGCTGGCTCTTGTGACTTTCAAGCGTTGGAAAGCGGTGGCGATGGACCTGTTGTCGTGGGTAGGTCCGCTGCAATGAGGCCGACGATAATCGCTTCAGGGCGGTGGATGCGGTCTGGTAGCTCGAAAAATGATGCACTGATAGTGTTGTCAAGTGCAGTCGGCTATGCAGCACTTCTGGCCTTGTGGGTCGGATGGGATATCGCAGAGTATGTTTTCGGAAGCCAGCGGGCGGAGAGAGCCGCCGACTGCCTGGATCGGCTTCGAACACCCGGGACGAGGGTGCGACGTAAGTCGACTCTGGCAGCGATGCTTAGAGGGGAGAAATTGGTTGGAGACCGAGGTTGTTGGAGGGGGTTGAAATGGGCCTCGCCTCAAGAGGGCTGCAGCGAGGATGGATCGAGTGCGTGCGTGAGAGGGCTTTTTTTTTCTTGTTGCAGATATGCGAGTGCGCACGAGGCAGAGTTGTGGTGATCGTAGTCGGTGACAGAGATGGATAGAGAGACTGAGAGAGGTTAGAGGGAGGAAGAAGCGGGCAGAGAGAGGCTAAGAGTGTAGCCAAAAGAGACACAGAGAGTGCGAGGAAGAGAGAGGAAGAGGGTGGGGAAGGTAGAGAAAGAGCGACAGAGGGAGAGGGAGAGAGAGAGGGAGAGGGAGAGGGAGAGGCAAAGACAAAGACGACATCCGCGTCAAGGCAGCGAGGGCAGCGCTGCTGCTGGCGAGCTCCTTGGCCTAAAGGCGGCTTAACCACAAAGCGGCGGCAGCAGCGTGGGTGAGCTGCATGACCGGTGATCGAACTCCAAAAAGCGCGCCGCCCGCCCCCAATGCGAGCTCGAGCCAGCTCCCGTTTCGCCACTCGGATCCGCCCGTGCTCATTCACCTCCACGCTCGCATCACCCCTTGCACCTACACTCTACTAGACTCTCCGACTCATTTACACTCTCGGAGCGGTTCTTTTGCGCTTGGCTGGAGCGCCTTGGCATCAATACGGCCGCCCGAGGCGAACTGCCTCTCTGACAGAAATGGCCTCGCCACGCTTCACAGACAAGCGGGCGATGGCCATTGGAGTTGTAGGTCGGCGAGTGGTGACGGCAAAGCATGCATTATTTGGCGGCAGCTGGCATTGGACAAGCGGGCGAGTTACAAGGTGGCGCCAAGCATACAAAGGCCGATGACTAGCCAAATCGCCCCGCTGCTCAGGCAAAGCCGGTTTCCTTCCAGGGGTACTCAAAGGGCGGATCGTCCTTGCGACGCCACAGCTTCTTCCTGTCATTGGTCATGGACGGGTTTCCGAGCGAATTGATGGCCAACAGGGGCGAACAGAGGCTCATGTCTCTCATCAGCGAGAAGTCCTAGGCTCCGCGAGCTGTAAGGCAATGCGCTCAAATGGGACTAGTTACTCACTTCTTCCCGGTCGTGTCGCTGCACCACACTTCGACGCAATGCTTCTTCTTGAATTGACGGATGAAGCGGGGGTCCCAGAGCTCCGAAGAGATGCCGAGGTCCTTGCAACATCGCATCAGAGCGTTCGATTTGGCTCCTTCCGAGGCGGTCGGTACACCAGAGGGCTTGAAAAAATCCTGCTCGCCGCGGGCCGTAGCAACGAACCTGTTTGCATCCGAAAAGGCATCACATGCCGCAAGATGCGGCGACCTCCTATCAGCCACCGACCGTCGCGGCCCATCTCCGTCATCTAAGCACAAGGCGCCGGTCCGACTCACCTTCCCTGGCAAATGAGCACCCACTCGCGGCTGACGATACCCTGACCAACATTGGTCTCGCTTCGGGGCGCCATGCCCCATCCTCCCGGCCCAAAGGCCTTGTTCAGGATCCGTCGATACTTGATCTCGGGGAGGTAGATGAGACCGTCTGGTGAGGAAAGGGAAGCGAGGGGCGGTCGGCCATAACGAAGATGCGTGCATAGGCCGGCGAGCCGTGCGAGCAAGCGCGAGTGTCAGCAAGTGCGTCTTGACGGGTTTCGACTGCGGGTCTGGTCCCAACAACGGATGACGGCCAAGGGATGCAATTTCGGAGCATCCCGCATATGCTACAGAGAAGAGTGGCAGTTTCTATGCTACAGGTGTTGACCTTTCCTTCGCAGCAAGACCAGATTAGGAGAAGTGAATAGCGACCGCCTTGTTTGGTCTACTTCCAGCCTCCCTCTTCGCGCGCCGATGGGCCGCCCTGAGGAGCGCGCCCTAGCCACCAGAAGGTCGCCAGTGAATGGCAAGGCATGGGCTGTCGCTCGAGCAATCAGCGTCTGCCGACATAAGCACTCCGACCGAGGCGCCGCAGCATCGCAGGGCGCAAATGGTGGAGAAGGGGGCGGCGGTAGAGGAGCACGAGAGCGAACAAGAAGCAGCATCACTCACCGGGCTTGATCTCGATGTCCTCCTCGTTGATGGGCGCGTTGAGGACGTCCACGGCCTCCCTGCTGAACGACTTTTCACCGAGACCGCTGAAGCTGGTGCCCCATTCTTCCGAGATCGAGTTGCCGGGCGCCGAGGCCGATGCGCTGCGGGCGGCGTGTCCGGGAGCGGCTACGGCAGGGTCGACATCGGGAGCCGAGTGACCAAGCTGGGCGGGCCTGCTGGAGTGGACCTCGGGGGCGTTAGAGTTGCCGCTCGGGGTGTAAGGCTGCTGGGACTCGGCGTCGCCAGCGATGCTCTCCTTGATCGACTCGGGAAGGGGGTGGAGGTCGTCGACGCTCGTCCTGGCCATCTGTGAAGCAGCTCGCTGGTAGGCGCCACCTGGCTGCTTGGGTCGAGAACTGAGTCGAGAGGCTGTGGCGTAGGCAAAGGAGCGTGCGGTACCCGGGCGGGTGAGCTGGCGAGGAGCGGTGCGCACGAGAGTTGGCAGGACGTTCATGATGGCGGCTGCGCGATGGCGTGCGTGCAAACGAATCAAGAGCAGCGAAAGCGGTAAAGATAATGAAAGGAGAGGGTGATGGTGGGAGGGGAGGAGGAGGAGACGCAGTATGGGAGGAAGGCCACTCGAGTCGATTGATGATGAATCACAATATGGGGGCGCGGTGGGTGGCGCAGTTGGTCCTTCTGAGCGCAGAGACGTCAGTCAGCAAAAAATCCAACTTCTGCGCGCGACGGGTTGCATTCGGGGAAAAGCGTCGATGTGAGGCGTGGATACGTGGGGGCGGGGTGCATGGGTGCATGAGTGCACGGGAGGAAACGGGTCGCGATCGCAGACGCGCTCGCCTGGCCTGGCCTTTATGCCCGATTGCCGATTTCCACCGCCGTGTCGGTTGGCATCGGGCGTCGCGTCACGTGGCGGAGACTGGAGTTGGGCGACGCGAAGGCCACCTGTAACTTTGCTTGGTTGCGATCCTCCTCCTTTTCGCCTCCCTCTCCGTATGTCCTGGCCCCTCTATCTCTCTCTTTCTCCCCCTCTCTCTCTCTCTCTTTCTCTTTCTGTATCTCTCTTTCTGTATCTCTCTTTCTGTATCTCTCTTTCTCTCTCTCTCTTTCTCTCTCTCTCTTTCTCTCTCTCTCTTTCTCTCTCTCCCTTTCTCTCTCTCCCTTTCTCTCTCTCCCTTTCTCTCTCTCCCTTTCTCTCTCTCCCTTTCTCTCTCTGTCTGCCTGCTCGTCTCCCTTTCAATCTCGGCAATCCTTTAGTGCCTTGCTCTTCGCCTCTCCCTCCGTTATCCAAGACCTTCTCTTTCCGGCACCTGCCCATCGACTTCGCGTCAGCATTGCTAGCGCTTCACTTGCATTTCCTCCTCGTACTTCCCAACCCGCCGGCACACACCCATGTCCGATACGGCGCTGTCGCCGATGCCTGAAGAGGCCGGTGAGCACCAGATCATCACCAGTCGCGTCTCTAGCGAGGAAGCAACCGATGCCGCTCAACACCGCGAGCATCAACCTCAAGAAGAGCGACATCCGGCACAAGAGCAACCGGACGAGGAGCCGCAACAAGCCGACACCGAAAAACTCGCAGAGACGGTCAGCAAAGTGGCAGAGGAGGATGCGGCCAAGGATCTACAGAATGACCTTTTCGGCGATGATGACGAGGATAAGGACGAGCGAATCCGAATGCGTGCCAAGTCCAACGCCAGGCGCCTCCAAGACGACGACGAGGATGACGACGAGGATGGAGGCGTGGTGAGGCAGTCGAGGAGGGCCCGACAGCGCGTCGCCTCGGAATCCGCGTCGCCCGAGCCTTCGGCAGGAGGCGCGGCGAGGGGTGCCAAGCCCGTCTCGCCCCTTCGATCCTCGTCACCTGCTCCTAGGAGGGCCGCGCGGTCCGCGTCACCCCGTTCTAGCCCGTTTCGGAGATCCGAAGAGCTCGACGACGACGAAGAGGCTCGGAGGCAGCTCGAGTACAAGGAGGAGGAGGACGTGCAGCCAGACGAAAACATCGAGCTGGCGCATCTCACCCTGCCCCAGATGCCTGTGCGCCGCACCAAGGAGCACTGGATGGTCAGGATCCCTCACTTTCTGCGATACGCCACCCAGCCCTTCGACGCCGACACGTGGGACGAAGAGGAGGAGGAGCAGCAGCTCTGCAACGAGGGTTTCTCCACCGGCTTCAGCCACGACGCCGGCGCCGTCAGCCTGCTACGCACCTCAAACACGATCCGCTGGCGGTACTCGGACCAACTCGACGAGGACGGTGCCCGGATACCCGAGTCCAACGCTCGCATCGTCCGATGGAGCGACGGCACAATGTCGCTCCAGGTCGGACGCGAGCTGTTCGACATCACGCAGCAAACGGAGGCCGGCAGGGTCCAAGCCCCGTCCGCATCTGGCTTGACGGCGAGCCAGTCTCAATCGCAGCAGCAATCGTCATCTTCGTCATTGGCTGGTCCCGGTCCTGGTCCCTCGTCGCAAGGCCTCCAGCCTTCGCAGAGCCAGGCGAACCTCCGATCGATGCCAATGGGCGGAGCCGGCTCCTCTTCGCGTCCCGCACAGAGCCTCTCGTACCTGGTTGTGCCCCACCCCAAGGCGGCTGTGATGGAAGCCGAGGGACCCATCGCCGGTTCGCTCTCCTTCACCCCAGCCGACACGCGTTCTGAGACGCACATGCGCATCGCCAAGGCGCTCCGCTTCCAGAAGACCGCGCGCGTCGTTGCTACGGCCGCGGGCGAAGGTGCACGGGACCCCGAGCTCGAAAAGGCGCGGATTGAAAAGGAGCTCAAAGATGCCGAGAAGCGCAGGATCCGCGAGAGGCAGAGGGCGGACCGTAAGAGCGGCAAGTTCGACGATGACATGTTCGACATCGAGTCTCGCCGCCGAGGCGGAAGGTCGGCGGCCGGCCTAGGCGGTAGGAAGAGCGGCGCCGGACCCCGCGGCGGTGCCGACTACTGGAGCGACGAGAGCGAGGCGATGAGCATCGACGGCGATGCAAACGAGGAACGGGCGGGCCCCGGAAGGGGCCTGAGACAGACGCGCGGGGACGCCAAGCGCGCCGCCGCGGGACGCTACGCCGACGACGATGACGGCTTCATTGTCAACGACGAGGAAGACGACGATGCCGATGGTGGCTACAGCCGGAAGAAGAAGAGGTCTGACTACGAGAGCGATGGCATGGAGGTCGACGATGAGCCAGACGCCATGGAGCTGGCCGAAGCCAAGATTGTAAGTAGTTGCGGTTACAAGAAGCGCTTTTCCCTCAACTTTTTTCGCGAGCGTTCGCTCCGGATTGCTGACCCCTTTTGTCGACCTCGACCTTGCCGCCACACCTCGCGTCTGTTTCTGCAGGAGGAACAGGAGCGCGCGCGCAAAAAGGCCACGTCCGGCTCCAAAGGCAGAAAGATCAAGGCGTCGCGCTCGTTTAGCGATGACGAAGACGACGACACCGAAGACGGCGAGGGCGAAGTGGATCCCGCCGCGGCCGGCGCAGCAGAGGGCGGCGACACTTCCGCCAGCATCAAGAAAAAGAGGATCATCGAGAGCGACGACGACGAGTAGCTCCCTCTGCGTTTCTGACCTTTTCAACCACTTCTATTACCCGCCGGACGTAACCGATGACGCGGGTACAATGTATCCTGCGCGACGAGTGTCAGGATGAAAAGAGGGGGGTCTGAACGCGTTGTAGAGCGAGAGCAATGCTATAATTCTCCCATGAAGCCAGCATCTTTTCATCGGCAGTTTCATGCCCCATCCGTTTGGCCGCGATCGTGAAAATGACGTGGCGGGTCGATGGTACCAAGGCTGGCCTGAGGGGCGGTCCGGCCATTTGTCCTCACAGTGAGAGCGGAGGGAATACCACTGATCGCTTCCACAGCCTATTAGCCGCGGGACGGTGTTGCGTGTCTTCCTCGATAGGTCCCGGGCTTCCGTCGAACAGCACCTCTGGCGTCTTCATAACGTCGCAACCCCTACAAAAACGTGCCCCATCGTCTACTGGTCCGCCACGGCGCGGCCGATTGCAGCGTCACACTACCTCCGATAGCCATACGAGCCGGATCCACGGGGATCTACGTCGGATCATCGACCAGTGCACACAGTTAGCTTATTCCACCACAAACCGCGACAGAAGTCTGCCGCAGCTGCCTTGCAAGGAGCCTCCGACCTCGCTCCGACTCTTCAACCCCCGGATACTCGGTCCACTCGAGGTTGGGTACTTCCTTTTTATCGAGTGCATAAGATTCTTTGACCCTTGGTTCAAAGCTTTTCTTCTTTTTGGTGTGTGGTTGTGTGCGTATGTAGTGTGGCGTGTGGGGTGCGTATGCGGGGAGGCGCAGATGCATGTAAAAGGGCATGCCTCGAAGGACAAGGTTGTTGATACAACGACGTACAGGGACAGACAAGGGAGGGAATCTGAACACTAAAAAGGAGGTGGGGTAGCTAGCCTACGCTTAAGCGGTGGCAGCAGCCTTCTTGGTGGGTCCACCGGTTCGGAATCCGTTCTTGGCCTTGCGCGAAACCGTCTTGAGGTAGCGCATGCGGCCGGTACCAGTGGTCTTCCTGCGCTTGGCCTTTTGCGACCACTCGAAGGATCGGATCTTGGCAGCAGGGTATCCACACGAAGCGCAGGCTTATGTGGACAAGAATGAATGCAAGCCAAAAGCATAGCCAGAAGGGGTCAGCAAGAAGAGGCCGAATGGGTGGGAGCAAAAGCGACCAACGTCCCCGCTCGCGACGCATCAGTGCCAGTAGCCAATACTCACTCTTCTTCTGCTTGTGCATGGATCGCTTGTTGCAGCGACGGCAGATGCCGTGCGACTTGGTGCTACCGGTTTAGAGACGAATATGGTTCAAAGAGCCGAGAAATGAGTCCGCCGTTGACGCTTCAAGCTTTTCTCCTCCGCGCGCACCAGGGATCCGGTTGCGCCCCAGTGGCAGCAGGAATCGTGATATGATGCTGGCCGGGTCCTCGCTTTTAGAACCTCCTACTCATCCGTGGCCCGCCAATTGTCCGTATCCTCCCGACCAGGACTGTCAACGTCAAGCCTCGTCTTTTTGCCCCCAAGACGCTGCGGATAGTTGCGCTCCGTCCGGTCTTCCACCTTGGGATGGCGTCCAAAGCGCTATGACCGCGCTTCTGAAGCACTGCCACGGAGAGGTGGCGCGATGCCAGGGCAGCAAAGCCAGATTGCAGGACTTTCAAGACCCCCAAGGACTGTGCCGATTTCCAGGGAATCTGTCCGTTGTCCGCGCTCGCTGACGGAAACTGGACCAGTCTCGGGTCTGGTTCCTGCCTGACGGCACCTTTCGCATCTTCTTCCCAAGCCGATCTCTCCCAAGTCCCGGCCAGCATCCGTTCTTTTGCGGGAAATCTGCAATATGTTGAGAAATGTTTAAAATACTCACTGTCGCTTACCGAACGAGGTGGTACCCTTCGTCATCTTTGTAAGCGAGCAGTGCGTCAGAAACAGGAAGAGAGAGGTAACAGAGCGAATGCAGTATTCCGTCAGTTGCTGTTGGTGAGAATCCGACCAGCGTAGCAAAGCAACGGCAGCGCTTCTGGGAGGAGCGAAACGGCAGGTCGAAGGGCATAGATGGCGTAAATTGGCTCATTTTTTCGGCATAGGTGCAGTCGAGTGGTTCACGAAATATCCACAAAGTCCAAGGTGTCGTTTTTCTCTTTTGCATGATTGTCAACGGGCAGCGGTAGAGTGTAAGTGGAAGGGTCAAGCTGGACCCGATGTGTTGAGGGACAGCACGACGTCGTGCAGATGCCAGGCGGTATGTGTGCGATTCGGCAAAGGCCGATCCTGAGCGTTTGGCAGTGCAGCAATGGTTGTTGTCGTTAAGGTGGTGTGGGTCGTCGCTGTCGATCCGTCTCTGCCGTCATCGCCGTGATCTCCCGGAAGCGCTGACCGTCCGATTGTCGCCGTTGTCGCCGTCGCCGTCGATATGCTGCGATGGCTCACCTTTGCTGTGTATCTTGAGGGTGGCTACGGGATGTGATCAAGGAACAGAAGGAATGGCGGCCGCCCTCAACCAAGCCACGACGCACCGGCGCTGCTACAGTCGGCGCTCTCTGCGCTCTCTACGCTCCCTGCGCTCTTTGCACCGCATCGGCTGCCCAAGCGCTGCCCAAGCAGGCCGCCTCGCTCGTCGCCTTGGGCCGCCTCGTGCCTCTTGAATAGAATTTGTTTTCTCGGCCCCTTGCCCTTGCCCTTCCTTGGCCCACTCCCCAGCCTGCCTCTCTAGGAACCGAAATGCTCAGTCTCTCGGGATTCGCACTCTGCCAGGCCGGGCTTTCCGTCAGCCTTAGTCTCGTCTCATTTTTCTTGATGCTGCCTGGTGCGCGCCGCCTTCAACTCCTGACGCCTGTCTCTATGCAAGCATCACGTGCCCAGAATTTTGAAATTCCCACGCCGCGTTCGGACTCGATGCCAGCTTGGCGCGGAAAGTCGAGCAAGGCCGCGCCGCTCTCTTGTGGCCCGCATCGACCAGCAGGATCCGAAAATGGCTTTCCCGAAATTTTGCCCACCCCTCTGTGCGGGGACGCCAGGCTCGATCGAAAAAAGAAAGAAAAAAAAAAAAATCTCGATGGAGCCTTCGACAGCAATGTCGGCGGCGGAGGTGGACGGCGGGAGCTGGCTACCTCAAGGTCCAGCAACGCCTTTGTTATAATCGTCAGGCGGCGAGATACAGGAATTTTAATTCGAGCTTTAACGGCATTCGATTGGATTGAATTAGCAGGGCGAGGCGCGAGGCCTGCCCCCGCTGTGTGGCGATCCGAGCCGGCGCCATCGACCCAAGGCTTCCGCCAACTCCTAATCTGTCACTACCTCCAAGTCCTCAAGACCCCACCGACCCCCCTCCGTAACGGATACACATAGCGTGAGTGTCGTATTCGACAACGACGCCGATACCAGCACCGCTGCCGACATGAAATCCGACCTGGCCGACCTCCGCTCAACGTCGCTTGCGGCACTACGACCTGCGCCAGTTGCGGAGAGACGGCAAACCAACGTCTGTCGATCTGAACCGTCGAAAGGCCCGAGTCGAACCGCTGCAAAGGTCGGGACCTGGTCGAACTAGCGAATGGTTCGAAGGTGGATTCTGGTGTCTGCGAGCACGGGATGATATCCTTCGCCCGAGGCGCAAGGAAAAGCTCGGCCCAAAAAGACACGAGGTCCTGGACGCATGCTGCCAGTTCAATTTTGCAGCGTCCTGGGTGTCGGCGCTAGAGCACTTTGAAAGTCGCTTCGCAAAAGCTCAAGCAGTGCAAATGTGACTTACTAACATTCCACCATCCATCTGCCTCTTGCGCCCTCTACCTCGACATCGCCCTCTTCTCCGACAAAACAGAAAAATGGCCCCTCCCGCTCAAAAGTCGAAGAAGTCCTCCCAGGACAACATCAACTCGAAGCTTCAGCTCGTCATGAAGTCGGGTAAGGTCACTCTTGGCCTCAAGAGTGCCCTTAAGAGCATGAGGAACGGCAAGGCCAAGCTCATCCTCATTTCGGCCAACACGCCGCCGCTGCGAAAGTCCGAGATTGAGTACTACGCCATGCTCTCCAAGACCAGCGTTCACCACTTCCAGGGCTCCAACGTCGCCCTCGGTACCGCTGCCGGAAAGCTCTTCCGCGTTGGGTTAGTATTGTGCGGTACTGTCTGCCGCACGCCTCAGCCGCCTCAGAGGTCTCCTGGAAGAATTATGGACATAGGAAGAAAGATATTACGGCGAGGCCTAGAAAAGGCAACATTCGAGGGTCTTGGGTTCTGGGAACAAGTGGGGAGGTTCAGTGTTGGCAAACGGCGGATTCGAAGAGCAACAAACGCGGACCTCTGCGCTCACAACGACGTAGTGAGGATCGGTGTCTCTGGGGCTGCGCTGTTGCAAGCAACGACGCATGCAAGCAAGGACGGTTTGGAGGGCGAACGCAGGTCATAGCTTGCATGCTCAGGGTGGTTAATGCGAGGGCAGGAAGGATGTCGGATGAAATGGAGACCTCAGGCGTACGGCTAACCGATGCGAGGACCGCCTTTCGAAGCTACGAGAAACGCTGACCCGCATCATTCGCTCTTCTCTCCCTTGTTCCATTTTTTCTCAATAGTGTCATGACCGTCCTCGACGCTGGTGACTCGGACCTGCTCAGCACCGTCCAGGCCTAAATGGGTTGAATGCAAGTTCCATCCATCTTGTGTTCCTGGTCTCGGTTCTTGGCATATCGCCATTTCCCTCGCGGCTTCGATACTCTTTCACACACCACTCGGAGGGGCACAACGGGCGAGGGATTCTATCTGACTCTTGATTTGGGTCCGCTGGGCGCCTGCTTGCTCGCAAGTCCGGTTGAGAACGGGTAATACGGAGGGAAGACGTTATGTACTACAAAAAAGGAAAGATCGTAGTGTTGGCAGCGATTGCGACGGTGGCGGTCTGGGAGGGGCGCGACGGCGCCTGGAGAGAAGTGGGAGGAGTGGTGTCCTCTCATCGATCCAATCCGTCAATTCTCATTCTACGCAAAACAAAACACACCCATGCACCCAAAACCACCCCGTCCCTTCTGCTTTGGTTGGCCGAGGCCGTTGCTTCCCGGTTGGCTGCAACGCCACGATTTGCCTGTCTTTTTGCCGTCCGTTTGACGACTTCGCGACGTCTCGTCATTCTCCCGCTCTATTCAGCTTGTTTCTTTTTTTTTTTTCTTTTTGCAACACCAACTTGTAACAATTAGGCCAACCTCCCTGGATGCCTCTGCGCTCCGCTTCTCCACCCGCCATGTGTGGCCTTGGAAAAACGAAGCAGCTCGGACGTCTTATGAAACATCGCCACCAACCCAAAATCCATAACGATTACCCAAAAAAGGTCCTTTTTTGGTTGTTTTCTGTTTGCGGAGGGCCGATAGGCGGTGGCCTGGAGCTCGGAGCGTCGCTCCCTTGACTCAAGCGTCCGGCCGAAAGCGGGTCATCCGCACTTGATGACGGAGTTGGCGTGTGTGAAGGAAGGCGGCCAAAGCACCGATGCCCATGGCAAGGCAGCAGCTGCTGCTTGCTTGCTTGCTTGCTTGCTTGCTTGCTTGCTTGCTTGCTTGCTTGCTTGCTTGATGACGACCTGGGACGTTGCTTGTCGGCGGAAGACCGACAGTCGTGACCAAGGTCCAAGGCCCCTCGTCGGCCCGGGTTTGAGCAGCGGGCTGCTTTTAAAATCGAGAGAGGCGTGAGCTTCGTCGTGGCGAATCACCGCTGGTTTGCCGACGGGTTGCGTCGGCAGAGCCGTGCGGACAATTTGAGATCATTTCTACGCCGGCACACGCTGTGGCTGTACCTAGGCCAGTGGTGTCTGCGACAGAGAAACAAAAGGGGGCCAACCCTAGATAGTACGTGCCTTGTTACAACAGTTCGACTATAACTAGCTGACAAGAGGCGTAGCGCAGCGGTCTGGTGGGGCCGGCGAAGCTCCTCCTTCCCATCCGCCTTTGATAACGTCGCCTTATTTCTGCGGAGTCTTGCCAACAGCTGGCGGCCGACTCTGACGGGCGAAGCGAGGTTGTGTGGCCGTCGGCATCCCAAAGACGAAGCGCAACAGCGAGCAAGCGTCGCTTGCCCGTCCGGGTACATTCGAGCCTTTGCCCAGTTTAACGGCAAGAGCCTGTGTGCCGCCTTTTGGGCCCGGGAAGAAGAAGCGTGATGGTCCCGAACAGTCTCAGCAACACCTTGAAGCTCAGGCTGCTCGAGCTTGCGGTTTCTCGCACCCCCAAGGCGGCCGGCGCATCGTAAATATTTATCCTGTCGATGATTGGACCATGATCTTGTCTTGGCGCGCCCTTTGCACAGGACCGAACCTGGACGGCAGACGCTGAGCGGGCCGCGTTGGGCCAAGGTGGGCTACCCCAAAAACGAACCCGACCCGCCACGGCTCCCTTGGCCTTGGCCACCATTGCCTGGCTCCTTACGCAAGCCGAGGGTGCAACGTGGCACAAATGTGCTGTGTCGCGGCGACAGTCCGGTCCAGACGCCGCGTCGGTGTTAACGAGGAGCAGAAGGAGAGTCGTCGCAGATACGCGGTTACACGTATCGAGCGGTGCGTTGGGAGCGTGTGGTGGCGGGTGTGCGGCGGTGCAGAGGCAGCCTGGTTGAGCACTTCCGCGACGTGCAGGTCGACTAGCTTTGCCGTCGGAATGCACTACCCTGTGACAGCACATGGTGCTGCAAAAACAAGCGATGAGTCCAAGCAGAAGCAGTCGCGTGCAAGGTCTCTGACCATATTGTGATATTTGCCAAACAGTCCTCTGACCATATTGTGATATTTGCCAAACAGTCCTCTGACCATATTGTGATATTTGCCAGTCAAACAGTCTTCAGGATTGATCGGTCGGTAGATCCAAGAGGGAAGAGGAAGATTTTGGAGCCAAGCACCAAGGGCTCGCGGCCGCCGAGCGACGAGAAGAGGTCAATCACAGATTCAGGGGCGCACGTCGACAATATATAGGCGCCTGGCTGCAGCGCCAAAGAGAGAGTGGCAGAAGCAGTCGAGTGCAAGGCTGGAAAGGTAGCGAATGCGGAACGGACAAAGCGAAGGTAACAAGCAAGAGGCGAACCCCCCTTTGGGAGCTTGACCCCGCCGGACGGTGCTCATCTCCAAACGCTCATCCGCTCTTGGATCCTTAGTTGTATGTGAACACATAAGGATGTGTGTATTCATTCATACATACATGTGATTGCTTGCTTGCCAGGACCAGCTTGCTTGCCCGTGTAGCCTGGATGCTCTTAGGTACGGATGGTCCGCACTGGCACACCCAGGCGCCTGAATACTTAGGCCCTCGAGAATCGAGAAAAAAAAAATCAAGCACCAAAGTACAACGGCTAGAGCCCTAAGAGAACAAGTAGTTGGACCCCAACTACGCCCGTTTTGTGCTCTTGCTTGGCCCGACATATGCACGCGCAAATACTCTTAGCCCTCCTCGGCCTGCCGAAGCCTTCCCTCGTGTAGGCAACAGCGCTGAGCCGCTGCTTAGCGCGGACGATTCGGGATTGCGATAGGCGCCGGTTTGGGCGTCAGAGAGAAAACTGCATGTGCCTCGCGAGGTGCCGGTTACAAAGCGGGCTGTGCGGGCAAGGCGAACGGACGGACGAAGCGTCAACGCCCGACCAAAGGGCCCCTCTCTGCTGAAAGAGGAAAGGGGGCGGTCCTGCCAGGCCGAAGCGTTGCGCCAAGGTTTGGTTGGGCCGGCCTGGCTGCAGGGTGGCGGCGGGGGGAAGGGGCGACGTTTACGCCCCTGGTGGCTGGGCCTCGGTCGCTTGCAGCCGCTGTCGACGTACACGACATTCAAGACTAACTTGATACTGTGTTGAGTGACTAGCTGTAGTCACTTACTTTGTAGTGGTAGAATCACAGCTCACTCCAAAGTACCCAACGTGAAGTTGCATGGGTCTACACTGCTACAGTAAGTAAGCCTGCCCCTCTCCTCTCTCCCCCTCTATTTTTGTATGTTGAGTTGGGCAAAAACTCAGGCGGTCCGTCTCCACACACACACACACACACACACACACACACACACACATACACATATACATACACATACACACACGCAAGTCGCGGCCAAGAAGCCGCCCCTCCCCACTTGGACTGAGCAGGCCACGCGCATCGGCCCGCTTGGGCTGCGTGTGTGGGAGCAGTAATAACACTCGGTCGGTTCTAGTCCCGGCGCCAACGCTGCAGTTTCACATTTGTTTTTTTTTTTTTTGCAAGCTGGCCATCTGCAGCACTCAGGCCAGGCGGTGCAGCGAGTAGTAGTCGGGTGTGTGAGTGAGTGTGTGAGTGAGTGCGCGAGTGAGTGCGTGAGTGAGTGC